>VZTT01064894.1:0-11715 GCA_013400855.1 Buphagus erythrorhynchus | reverse complement strand
CACCTGTAGGCCAGCATTTCCTCTGTGTTGTTTGCCTGAGTTTTTATTATTTGCAGCACCTGGTATCCTTAAGAAAAGAGTTTTCTGTCCATGTGCATGTCAGGTTTTCCCTGCTGACTTTGGCCTAGGAACAAATATGCATCTCCTACTTCTGGAATGGCCCCATACATCATTAGCTCTAATTGTACATGAAGCNTCTGATCTAATGGTTATTTCAAAATATTTTTGCTATGCAGATACTGGACATGCTGGATGTGCTTCTCAGCAATCATTACAAATGTAATGACCTGTAATTGTTAAAATGAAACATCTTTAGTGTTAATCCAAAATTTTTGACATAACCATTTAATAAAAACTTTGGACAGAAATTCCCTCCTATAAATCGAAGGTTGTTCCCTATTAAGTTTTTGTTTGGTTTCCTTCCTGCCCCCCTACAAATAACAATTTAGTTGCTCTCTTATTTTTCGCCCTTGGTTGTACTGATACAATTCTTTGCAGTGCTGCCTGGTAAATCAGATTAGGGAATGATCTGGATTAAAAATCACATCAAAAAGGCTCCACAACCAGTGGTGGTATGGCAGCTGAGAGAATGGTTGGGAATGCCTTGGGAAGGATGAGCAGGAAATCTCCTTATGTCAGTACAGATGCTGACATCTTTTAACCTCAAACTGAATATGAGCTGCCCCAGTGCCAGACCACTGGCACTGCACTCTGGGAGGGTGGGAGCTACCCACATGTTGCAGGCTGATAATGATTGAATTTCTTTCAGTCTTCTCCCCCCATGATTAATTAGTAATTGTACTCATGAGGCAGAATTAATAACTTTGAATAATCCTGGCTTTCTAATCTTTTTCCTTCTTCTGGCAGTAAATTTTGAATCTAGTGTTCCAGGTGAAATGCTTTTCTGAGGCTGTCCTGGCATCCAGCACATTCTCCTGGAAAGGGCAAGGCATGGCTGTGCTCCAAAAATAGGGGAGCAGGGAGGAAGAGATGTAATCACTCTAGGATGCATGTTCTGTACCCTGTATGCAGAAATTCCCTGCAGAGAGCACTTCAGGGTCCATTTTATCTGCAGGAGTTGGCCCATATTCCAAATTCTTTCTTCAGAGGAACTTTGGGCACCTGGAGATGCTGCTCTCCCTCAGATGCTTCTGGGTAAGATGACAAGCCTTGATTTCAGTGGTTGAAAATGCAAGATATCATTGAAATTTCCACCTTTTCTTCAAACCAGGGATACACTAAGCCTTTCCATCTAATCTTCCATTTTCCCTCCCCATTATTTTTTCCACACATGAAACCCAGCAATGTCAGCTCCAGAAATTATTTCCCTCTTGTAGAGAGGGCACTGAGTGCATTGCAGAACTGGCAAGCCATGGTTTCTAAAACTCTGCTGATTCCCACAGCACCACGTGTGGATCACTGCAACACTTGCACCTTCCTTCTGCACCTTTCTTACAAATACAGTGTGGACAGGACAGATTGTGTGTCCTGCCTTCTGCTGTTTTTCCTCCTGTAAAAATCCTTGGGGTTTTCAGTTGAGAAGGGACCAAAGACTGAAATCACCCTGCTGGTTTATTGGAACACGTGGCAAACATAAGAACTCTCTCCACTTGTACATTTGGACCTTGGAAAGTCTGTGCTTGCCAAGACTGGGGTACCCACCAGCTCCTAGCTGGAACCTCCTGAGCAGAGGATATGGCAGGCTCAGCTCATTCCAACAAGGATTGGAAATAACAATCTCCTGCATGTGTCTAAGTGCTTAAACAGAATACTTATTTCAGTTTTTTTATGCAATAATCTTCTTCAGCAGCAATATCTGATAGCTTTACAAAAAATCATAATGAAGTACTCGAGCAGATTATCTAGGCAAGCTCTCAATTAGCTGAGACATCTTGACCTATGAATCTGAATAAAAGGTGATGATCTTATTGTTGTGACCTTTCTAACAAGCATGAAACTGCTGTGGGTAGAGGAGTCCCTGAAATAGTCATAATGTGGGGCAGTAATTCTGAAAGAAGATTACACCTACTCAGTTTTCTCTTTCACTCTCTGTATGCTGCAAGATGGTTTATGAGCTTTGGTTAATGATCCCAGCTGTTCCCAAGGAACTCTGATGCAGATAGGCTTGGACTGAGAAATGTGACATAAACAAGGAGTAGCTTTTTGTGTCTGTATCTTTTCTTAATCAAGCTGACTGTAAGGAATTGTATGGGTACTGTGCACATCATTGAAATGCAGAGCTTTGTAGGCACTAAGCTATCAGTAATGATATATCATATCAGAGAGATATTATATATATTATATTATTAAGCAAAGACATCACTGTAAACTTTGCCTGTAGTCAAAAGTACAAGAAGTCAAGCTGAGGGACCTGCCTTTCTTAGTCTTCTTGGGTCTTATGCAAGAAATTTGCATGCTCTATATTGTTTGGTACCCTGTTTGTTTTTTTGGAAGGTGTTGAGCTGATCCTTCCAGAGCCTCAGTCTGCTCTCAAACAGCTCCTCTGTCCTAGTAAGGGTCTGTTCATTTGAATGTGTAAGTCTCCTCCCATGCCCCTCCATCCAGAACAGCCTACTCTAATCAGAGCTCCTGCTGCTGCCTGGTGTTTTAATGTGAGATAGATTTACACTCATACATTCCTGGGTTTTGGATTCTTGCTGTCTTGGCCAGAGCCAGATATCTTAGAAATGACAGACTTCCACAACACACATTTATTAATGTCCTTGTGTGCAGCCAGACCCAGGGCTGCTTTTCCATCTGTCCTGGCCTGGGTTCCTTTGCACCAACCATCAGGTTTGAGCACCAAAAGGTTTGATTTTACCCCTGAGGGGCCCTGATAGCAGGACCCTGCCCCATCCTGCATGTCCTCTACACCAGGAACTGCAGCATCTCCCTGTGTGCAGTGCCACAGTCTGTGGGAGGGAATGAAGCTCTGTGTGTCAGTGTGGACTGCACTGCTCTCCTGTGAGACACCAGATCTGAGTCCTGCAAGTCCTCTGACTACTCAGCTGCTGTGTAAACTACAGATGGCAGTGATACCACCTCTCCTCTGACCATGCTGTTTTAACACAAAGGCACTACAGATACATTTTGCAGGTCATCATTCCTTAGACCTGCTCTGAATGTGGCAAAAAGTTGGGGCACCTTCCAAAGGACTGGCATGCAGGTCTTCATCCGTGTTCAGGTTGGGTCAGTTTTGAATAAATGCAGAAGTAAAATGCAGAGAGAGATATGACTTGCTGGTGAAATGAAAAAAATTACTACATTTACCTGCTTCTATGCTGTAGTGTTTGTTGAAATATTTAGAAAAATGCAAGTGGAAGAGACCTCTGGAACTCATCTAGTCCAGTCCCCTTCCCAAGGCAGGATTGTCAGAAGGTCCTGAGGTTAAGTGCATATAACCCACAGATCACAGAACCAGTTTCCACAGTCTTTGCTGGACCTTTTCCAAGCCCAGCTGTCAGGACCATGCTGTTACCTGTGCACAAGCAAATGGGTGGAGTGGGGAGTTCTCAGCTCTGGAGGATGAGCTTTATCTAACACGGGAAAGGAAAAGTCCTGACTGAGTTAACATGGAAACATAGAATTGCAGGAGCACAGTCTGGATGCTTTTAATACAGTCATAAGTTTGAAGCCAGAGGGGACCATTAAAATTGCCTGTTCTTACCCTCTTCATGATGACACAGGGGCATTGAATAGTCCTAATGCTGGAATAAGAGTCTGCTTAGCACTACTTTTCTAACTATTATAACATTTTTCTGAGTTATTCTCTAACACCTAAATTACTCTTTTTCATGTAAGGCTGTCTGTCAATCTGTTCTTTACTCCTCTGACAGCTCATCCCCACCTTCCAGTGTCTTGGGTTCTTTTTTTTTCTGCTGTCAAACTCAGGCTAATTCATTTTCAGTTCCCTTAAGAGACCTGTCTGAGCACTGAAAGATCTGGACTCTCGCTATTTCATTAGCCCTCATTATTTTTCAGTTAATGGTTAGCTGGCAGCATTGGTTTTGATTTTTTTTTGTAATAGGAATGAAGCAGGTTTGTATTTTATAGTCCTTTCTCATCAGTCTCTGGGAGAAAAATATATCTGTCTATAATGATACTACAGTCTCCCTGAACGCAAGCTTTATTATTATTTGCATCACTTTCAGTTATGAGCAGTTTTAGTGGGTTAAAGTACATGAAGTTGGAGTGCATGCAGCTGTGCAGGATGCTGGCAAATCCTGCCACAGATGCTCCCTTCCCTCCTTTGTGACAGGATTGTCATTTTCTCAAGGCACTCAAAGGGAACCTACTGGCAGAGACACAGAAACAGCACTTGGTTTCCTCATAATGCTGAATGTTTTCTGAGATTTTAAAGATACAACAGAGCTTTTAGGGGTAACATGATTAATTTTGTTCCTCTGGAAGAAAGCACAGAGAGTTATGGACTTCAAAGTGTCATTGTTCAAGCTGGCTCTGCAGCCAGCCGGCGCTGAGCCGCGGTTTTCCAATCGGGACGTGGGAGTAGCATGCTTCCCTGATTACCCTGAATGTGTTATTAATTAATCAAGCACAAGCTCGTTACAACGACTGAAGAATGACTCATGAACAATCATACCAGCTTTTTTTTTTTTTTTGTTTTATTTTGTGGAGGAGAGATGAGAGAGAGAGAAAAAAAAATATAACGGTAGCATTTGACAATATTGTCCTGAAGCCAGCAGGTTCACAGGGAAGGAAAGACTGGAAATATTTGGGTCATTAGCCTGAACTTTTAAAAATGAATAGAGATGTTAGATTCCCACATTTTCTCAGCAGCTTTGGTAATCTCAGCTCATGCAAAATCTATCAGAAAATCAGCTAAGTATATCTTAATTCAGAGGAGGCTTAATTGTCCCTTTGAATTTACCTGCATAAAATTATGTATGCAGGTGACTTGCAACACTGATCCAGTGAGAAACAGAACTCTGGAGTCTGGGATTTGATGAGCACCAGTAATAGCCCTTGCCTTGAGCAGCAATTGCATGTTAGCAGCCCCTCTCAGATCAAGGTTCTTGTCACGTGTGATCACTTTAGCAATAACCTGAGTGGTTGTCTGTAAAAAAACCCATATTTTATTCTTCCAACCTGGCCAATCTCAGAATCGATATGAATTCTCCATTTTTCATTCCTTCTCTTATTATTTATTCTCTGTTGATCTACCATGGACAAACCATCTCCATAACTGAGCTTACACGGAATGTAAAACCTATTCAATTAATATTAGTTATAATTATGTTTCAGTGCTGATGGGAGAAATGACAAGAAATTTATACTTAACAGAGAAAGGAGGAGATGGAGAAAGGATTATGAGTAGTAGTGTTTGGTAATGAGGTTAGTGTCATAAAAGAGTTATCCAGAATTAGCAGCAGGAGCAGCATTTGCTTTCCTGTTTTTCCCAGAAATGGCTCTGCTAATAAAACAAGCACAGATGTGGAATGGTTTTATAGCTCATCCTTAAGTATCCTCGTGCAGTGTCTGAAACCTAATCATTACAATGTTTTGCATGAAAGCCAGAAAGTGAGCAAGTCATTATGTTGCTACGTGTTGACATGGTTCCTCGGTATCTTCCTCCTGAAATAAATACAGCCTCTCTGTAGATTTGCTATAATTGGATTCTACTGCACTGTAATATGTAAATTATAAACTTCAATTACCAGTGTATAAAAATAGAAAGTCATGTAAATGTCTTAGGAAAAAGTGTTTGAGCAACTATGAATATTTGGGATAACCAAAATGTATGCTATTTTGTTACAGTTGTTGCCATTGCCCTGAATCTTTAGGGTGTTTTTGTTTGGTTTTTATTTCTTATTTTGCAGTTCTTGCTTGTGGCAGTGAGCTATCTTTCACCTGTATGGTCCCATATGGCTAACTGGATGTGTGTTGGCTCTTTAGTCTGTGGTACTTTGATAGCTTTAAAAAAATAGGTAAAAAGATGTTTTAATTTGTGGTGTTTCCAATTGCTGTTAGAACACTGTTAAAATCTGAGTGTTTGGCTTGCCTGTTATTGTTCCTGAGTGGTCTGTGATGAGTGACTTCAGCAGTTTGTCAGCCTGTTTTAAAAAAAGCTGTGGGAGTGAGGGCAGCTCATGCAGCACCTCCTGGAAGGGGAGTTGGTACAGTGAGGCAGATCCCCCCACAGGACACTCATGCTTACTTTTCCAGGAGGTGACACTCCACAGGTGGGTTCCCCCAGCAGAACACATGAAAAGGAGGGGGGAATTAGGAGCCTGGTTCTCTCGGGTGTGCCCTTTCATACCCAGATGCTCTGGGTCTCCCCAGGGCACAGAGCTGTGGTGCTTGGCACTCAGTGCCAGTGAGGGGCTGCTGTCTCACAGACCTTGGCAGGGAGCAGATGGGAGCAAAACCTGCAGCAGCTGCACGGGATCAAGGGATGGAGCCTCACAAGGCGAGAGATGGGACTTGCTGCTGTCACTTGCCAAGTACAGTTGTTTAGAGGCAGCCAGCAGGAAAATGGGAGAGGGGTGAGTTCATCAGTGCCTGAGTTAAAGGAATAAAAGAAGCAGTCTTTGCTCCTTCCTTATTTTATTTTATCAATGAAGCTCACTTGCTTTGATTCCTTAAATAAGGAGGACCAAGCCTAAATTCCATTTTCATCTTTCGCACCAGCTCAACTCTTTTTGTTTTCCTCAGGCTTTTCTGTTCCAAACTTCTCTTCCTGAAACCTGTAGAAACGTGTTCCATCTACATTGCACTGACACTGTATCAGCATGCAGGATTCAAACAAAGGGGCTGGGAGCTCATGTCTTAAGGTGAGCTTTACAATTGGTGTCTATCACCATTTTCCAAAGAGATCATTCCATTATAGTCAAATTACATTTACTTTAGTGATATGACACCAAGCCTTCTGTGGTATAGGTTATTCTACATGGATGTGTCTCAGAAAGTCAGAATTTATTTTCTTACCCATCTAGAGGATTTCAGTAATAAAGAGAACAAGAAGGAAATGTCAATTTATTCTACCTATCTCTTAATTCTTAATTGTTATTTTTATCTTAATGCAGTTTAATGTTATGCCAAAGAAATCCAGCATTCTTTCTGTAGAAAACGTGTGAATTCAGCTGTTGTCCTTTGTTCACTTCATATTCTGTGTATAGGCCCAAAGAATAATTAAGGAAGAAACATTCAAAAATACCTTGAAAGGGCTTAATTTTCATTGAATTCTAATGTGATATTGATGTTTAGTTCTTGAAGATTCTGTGTAGCCTTTGATCTTAAACAAGCTTAATGTTAACATAGGGGCAGTGCAAGTTTGAGTAACTTTAACAAGCTACTGTATTTCTCCACTACTCATTAATGTTAGGTGATTACTGAAATTTGCACTTTGAAATGATTGAGTGCAATACCTAAAATCCTATGACAAACCAGGCCTTACATCCTCAGTAAGAAAACAGCCCAGGAAAGCTTGCTTAAAAGCAGAACTGATTTCAAGATACTTTGGTACTAAAATGAAAGAATGAAAAGCCTGCTGCTCACTTCAGTAGGGCTTGCAGGTATGGCTAAAGAGGAATGCTTTTATTGTTAAGAATTGCATTTCCAGGGAAAGGCCTTTGATACCAAAAAAATAAAAAGAATTGGCTATGCAACGCTGGAAAAATCTCTTTACTTCTCTCCAGCTAGACTTGAGCCTGTAATACAACAAGAGACTATCACAATCTCTCATTCACTGAGACCACTATATTTTTTCTTGACAGAGCAATTACTAGTTAATCCCATTAGGATAGATGGTAATGGAGCCTAGTTGTAAAATATCCCTTTGTATTTTTTCTTCTATTTTGTTTTGAATATATTGCTTTGATTTTTATCACATTTATGTGCACATTAAGGCACAATTATTCATTGTTAAAGTCAATCTGCAATCAATGTCATTTTCTGTATTTTGTTTACCCAGATTAGAGGTTTGATCCTGCTCATTGACTTCATTAAGTGCTTGACTTACCCTCTCCCCTCTCTCTCTTGGATCTCCATGTTACAAAGAAGTTTGTCCTTGGCCCTGGCTGGGTGCACAATGGAAAGGGTCTGTGATACAGACTCTTATGTGTTCTGGGGGAAGGCTGGTGATGTTTACCTGTGCTGGGCAGGGCACAGTGTCACCCTGTCAAGTCTCTCTGGCTTCCAGGAAAGGATAAATGAAGGACAGGGACCAGGAGAGTGTGGAAGGAGAAGGACAGGAAGGAGGAGGAGGATGACAGAAAATAGCTAGCAAATGTTTAAGAAAGAGACAAAGCCATGGCATCCCAGGGCAAAGGCTTTGTCATGCCAAGAGCTGGGAATGGGCTCTCCTTTGGGTATGGAAACCTGCAGGGCTTCTCTGAGCTCTCCTCCTTCACCCAGAGAAAAGCTCTTGGGACAGAGGTCTGTGCATGTGGGGAAATTCAGTCAATGAGGACAGCTGGAGGAGGAAAAAGGAATGTTCTCAGTGCTTCAAGGGACAATCTAGAAGGATGAAAGCAGTCCTTCAAATATGTCCCTGCTTCACAGTGATGCCAGTTTTGAGCAATTTTCTTTGTGTTCACTAGAAACCTTCCTCCCCAGTGATGGGATATTTGTGCTCTCCACCCTTTCCTGTGATTTTGCCACTTGTCATATATCCCCTTCCTTAAGTTAAGAATAAGTAGTTTTTTCTCCTATGAGCTGCATTCCTGTTCTGGTGAACAAGAAACTTAATGTAATATTAAGCAAAGAAAGAAACTCATTTCCCTATCTCTCTAACTTGACTCAAGCTATCAGTTACCCTGGAGTAAAGTGGAGATTAATCTACCCCATGTGTACTTGCAGTATTTAACAATAACAGTCAGCTTGTCTTATCAGTCTCCCTGTGGAAGTTTTGATCACAGAACTGAAGGAAGAATAAGCCTGTGTTTATTCTTGCTGAGGATCTTGACGTTTGGCAGAGTGTTTGCCTTGCTGGTTCTGTGCCAAAGCATTACAGGCTCCGTTGGCTGTGCAAAGGTGGGGGAAGACAAGGAAGAGAAAGCCCCCATTAGGGAGTGCTGGGAGAAAAGCCTGCAGAGGTCTCAGTGCAGTTCTGCTCCCCAGATTTAGCTGGGAGAAGTTGCATAGGCAAAGTAGGGTTTTTCCAAAGGCACTGAACCCTGCCTGCCACAGGGACCATACCAAATTAGCCAGGCTGTGATGCTTTCAGTAATTGAAATATGTTACTTTTGCTGTCCTTGTTTTTCTCTAAAGCCAGACTGCTTTCTGATGCTCCAGGTGAGATCATATCCTCCCCCCACATATTTCAGTGTGAGGGATATCCAGTTACCTTGATTCTTGCCAGTCTATCCATGCCAAAAAGAAATGTTCTTCCTTGAGTGATCTGAAAAGTCCAAATCATCTCCATCATTTAATCCTGCCTCAAGAAACCCCTGTAATGTGCTGTGCACTGGAGTTCAGCTGGTCAGCTCTGTAGATTAGTGGCACTTAGGAAAGAACATGTTTCATAGAGAGATTCTGTTTAACAAATGATAGTGAAGAGTGTCCTGGAGTGTTGTAACTGCTAATGTTGCACTTCCTCTGCCACTGCCCTAATTTAATTTCATTGAAAAGTACATTTTGAAAGTGCCTGATGAATGCAGGTATGTGGAGTTTATAATTTCAATCTGAACCATGAAATATTATTTCACATAAATAACAATTAATACCCTTTGGAGAACATTCTCAACCTCAGATATATGAACAAGAGTCTGGTGTCAGACTGTCAGGAGTAACTATGATTTTGCACTCATAAAGAGAAACTAGTCCCCCACTTCTCTTCTGTACCAGTTCTGTGGTCAAGACCATCTCCTCCCCGTGGCTCATCTGTGGAGCACCATGTCCCAAAGTTTGGGAAGTGAGGAGAGCAGTGCAGACCTGCAGGCTCCTGGATCTCATGGCACCCAAGTCTCCTAATGAGAAGAGGAACAGGGTGAGCAGCAGAGATGCTGCCTCCTGCTTTGTCATTTCCATGGAGGAGATCTTGTATGACAGCTTGAGTCAATGAATGCAAAATTTAGTTTTTAGGGGGGAAGAAAAAGGATTTAAAAATAAATATTTAAAAATAAAATATTATTGTTCATAATTATTTGATTTCTGACAGTACATTTCTAGCCCTTTTTTAAATTAATCCTTATTCAACATTACAAATATATCATTTTCATTTCAAGCTATAGTTATTTTGCTAAGTTCTACTTTTCCCCTCTATTGATTTTATTCCCATCTAAAACCTCTTTCTGTCACTCTGTAATAGAATAAAAATGGGCTAAATCAAGCACTTTATCCAATCGATGACTCTTCATACTTGACCAAGAACCTCTGTGCCAGAAATAACATTCCACAGTCTGGAAGTGATAAGGATGAAAAGGTCCATTACAACATATTAATCATTGTTCCTCCATTTTTCTTTAGGCAAGACAAGTTCCATTGCTGTTTATTCTGTAACTTGTGATGAGTATCTCTCGAGCTGGCTTTACAACAGCAATGACCAAAGGCTCTACATGATTTCTTTATTTTTTAACTGCTGTGCCAAAATATATGCCCACTGGTTTGCATGGTGCAGCTCCCAGGACTGAACACAGTCCTGGCTGCAGGGAGGGAGGCTGCTCATTTTTCTATGCCTGGCCTGAAAGAGCAGGTGTGGTAAGTGGATGGTGAAATCAAATGCCAGCCACGTGTGGAAATGCTTGGATGGGAGATATTGCCTGTGCAGGGAGAGAAGGCAGGAGGTGAGCTCTGGGATGGAGCAGGGAAGCTGCTAAAATCCATCTTCCTCTGCTTGTTTGAGGAGAGGGGAAATAGCAGAAAGGGTTAGAGGTCTAGGGGTGGTGAGAGCTTATCAAAGAAACACAGTCCAGCTGCTTCTGTATCAGACAGGAGGAGTAAAACTTGTGCTTGATTTGGAGTAGGGTGGCTGATGCTATAAAGTAAATGCCAGAGACACAGTAGAAGAAAATCTTTTCATTTTAAGCTGAATGTTCATCTCCTACCTTGTTACTCTGAACCCTTTCTATCTCATCTGTGCTAACTAGGACCTGCAGCACTAAGTGTTTATGTTTGCAGTGGTCAGGTTGATTGCCACAAACACTGCTGTAGCATTTCTCAGCTCAGGAATAGATCTAAGAAAATGTTTCAGAGTGGCTGCACTGCCTTGGGCTTCCTGACATTGCATGGGGAAAGCACAGGGCAGTTTCAGTGTGTGTCAAACAATGCAAGATGCTTAGCATGGTTGTTTAAACAAGGCAGCAGGAAAATGGGAGAGAGAGACAGTAATTTTCAGTACTTTTCTTCAGCTGTAGAGAGACTCTGTGCAACATGTTATTCAGAGCTTGCAAATGTCCCCTGAAGGTAGGGACTTCTCAGGTAGCCAAGCAGGGCTCTCTCCCCCCTCTTCTGTAAAATCAGTCAGAAGAAGAAAAGGAAGAGTGATGCTGCCAACTCTTTGGTGGTTTAACCATGATCAATTCTTTCTTCTGCCAGAATAAATTCAGCCTCACATCCTTTGGAAGGATACTCTGTAGACAGTTGTGGAGAAAGGTATGGTATTGTGAAGACAAGAAATTGAGATCAGGGAATCAGGCTAGACAAGGAGCTGCAGCTGTGATCTGGTGTGGGTTATGCAGAGTGGGATCCCTGCTCTCTGGATTTTCCCAGTCACTCTGATGCAGTGAACTCCACTATTTTTCTCTTAAATACATTTTT
>VZTT01064891.1:8527-18920 GCA_013400855.1 Buphagus erythrorhynchus | reverse complement strand
AAGGAGTTTTGCTGCTTCAAAGTGCAACCAAACTACTAGTTTTGAAAAAGACATGTCTAAATGTAAATTTATAAAGAAATGTGCTTTTCACAGCCATAGGGGAGGGAAACACTATTATAGCTAAAACTTTAGTTGTTTTAAATATCTGAATACTAATTTTTTTTTTTTAATTAACTGTTGCAGGTAATCAGCATACCAGCTAAAGGTAGGAATGATGGGGATATGTGCAAATGCACACTAGATGGTAACTACCTGAAAGGAGAGATTATTTTATTTATCAAGTGTGCAGACAGGATACAAAGGTTTTGCATTTTTCAAGATTTTAAAGCATCCCTGACCTAAAATATACATACAGGAAAATATTCTCTTTGTACCTTTAGAAATCTAGGGACCTTTAAACTCCAGAAGTGTGCCTACAGATATGTCCTTGTCACTAAATCTACTGTATTTTATTTGTAAATAACAACCTTTAGGATACCCAGGAATCCTAGCCAAGAAACACTTTTTCTAATTTACTGGTTTGAATACTAAATTAGCNAGAATTGATGCTCGGACATGTAACAACTACCAAAATAACAAAAAGACATAGTTATTGGTGGCTTAGCACAGGTAAATTGGGAAAATATGTACCATCACTAATCAAAAAATGTATTTTAAATACAGTGACATAATCTTTGAAAACTAAGGCTGTATGTGAAATTGCCTGTATGAGTTGAAATGAGCAGGTATGAGTTGTCTCCTTTAATTAATAATCATCCAGAAAGAGAAGGGATTGTGTATGCAGAGTGATGCAGTTGGTGTAGGGGTAGATAGGAGCTATACCATGGTTGAATTCACTATAGGTGGAGCTTCTGTGACATTTCACATCAGGCACCAGAATCTTTACTAAAATTTTAAGTACATTTAAATGGAGAAATTATTTTTCAACTCAGGTAAACTATGAGATATGAAAGACTTCTTTGAGAGGCTGCACATTGGTGACAGAAAAAATAATATCCATATCCAAGTTGTTATATCAACAGCTGTAGGTTTTTGTCTAATTTCTTAATTCTAAGTGTTCTTCCTTCAGAAATAGAACAAAAACATTCTAAAACACTAGTAGAATAAAAAAGTAGTATAAGAAGCATAATGATTTTTCCCACTTTGTTTTTTCTCTATTTTCATCGGTTCTTTGGATACATGCAAATTCATGACAGAGTGAAATTTTCAAGAACAAGAAGAAAAAAAAGTAGAAAGAGAAAATCCTTGAAAAATGCTCCAGTCTTAATTTACTTTCATTTCCAAAATTCATTGGGTGAGATAATCCAAATCCTAATGTGCATGAGACACTGACATCCCTGTATTGCTCTTACAATCACCTGGGTTTTCATATCCCATTTGTAACTGCTGATATCCACTTCATTTTGGGAGTTACATGCAGTTTCCTCTGCAGTGATGTTCCCTCAAGTTTAGATGGTGTAGGACTATAGTGATGGGATGAATATGAGTAATAAGCATCAGTTTCAAACAATATCACAGGTTTTGCAATTCTGGATAGTAAAAAGGGTTTGTTAACAGTATTATGAATTGTGCAGCTCTCCCTGAAGAGATGACTTTGGAGGAAAACCTCTGTAACCATTAACTTTGATTTAACTGTAAATTAATTATTAGTTTGATGGTATTCTAGAAGCTCTAGCATGTTTATTCTGCTTATGCTGTTAAGTTTCAACATGTATTAGTTACATACACTTCATATATGTATTTCATAGTAATTTAATACCAGCAATAATTCATAGATTAAAGTAACCTGAAGATAAAAGTTTAACTCATGTTAAGATTTGTGCCCTGGATAAATAGACAAAATGTACAGACAGGCTTTTACTCACCAGAGACTTTTTGCATGTTACTCACCTACGCAGCGAGGTGTTTTATTGTGATTGCTCCAGGTACCATCCGGCTGGCAGACTGCAGTAGTAAGCTCTTTGGCTGATAGCCTATATCCATCATTGCAAAAATAAGTAACACGGGTGCCAACTAAGTAATCTGTAGTTAATATCCCACCATTTAGTGGAGCTTTAGGAATTCCACAAGATATTGCTGAGTAGAGGGAAAGATAAAGTTTTTTATGTCTTCAATAAAAGTTTCCACTGACCTCAGAGAGCATAAGTATTGTAAAATCACTAGTCTTAAATTCATAAAAAATAATTTTTAACTCATTAATGTGTGTTTTAAGCATGCAAATAAATTATTTTAAAAGTTTAGGGAATTTAATCCAATGAAGGTTTTGCATTTTGATGGAGGAAGTAAAAAATAAGAACAATGGTTCATAACTCTGCAGCTAACAATTCAAAATGCAGATGATAATAAAGTAAAGGGAATAGAAAATATCTGGGAAAAAATATGAGCAGCATGGTTGAATTAATAAGGCATCAGTCTGAGAAAAACTAATATGGTTGTACTTTGTGACCTCTGGCAAATCACTAAAATTACCTTCCAATATTCTATTTTTACCACCTGGAAAGCAGAAAGAAAATAGTCCTTTGAAAATATTGAATCATAGAATCATAAAATGGCCTGGGGTGAAAGGGGCCTTAAAGATCTAGTTCCAATCCCTCTGCAAGCAGCAGGAACATCATTTTCTAGATCAGGTTGCTTAAAGCCCAGTCCAGCCTGGACCCGAACACTTCCAGGGATGGGGCATCTACAGTTCCTCTGGGCAACCTGTTCCAGTGCCTCACTACCTTCACAGTAAGGAATTCCCTCCTGATGTGTAATTTGAACTGATCCTCTTTCATTTTAAAGCCATTCCCACCTATCCTATTGCTGCATACCCTTGTAAAAAGTCCCTCTCCAGGTTTCCTGTAGGCTTCTTTTGGCCTTCGTCTTTGTCATCTGTGACTTGTGAAGCAAGACTGAAGCACTTGTCAGCAAAGACTGAGTCAAAACCATAGCTGAGTACCTCAGCTGTCTCCACATCTCAGGTCACCAGGTCTCCTGTACTCTTCTGGAGAGGGCCCACAATTTCCTTAATCTTCATTTTATCACAAATATATCTGTCCTCACTTCTACTCTCTCTAGGCTTTGTTTTTGTATTTTGTTTTGTCCAGGAGTCCTTGCTCATCCAGTCAGGTGTCCTGAAGTTTTTACCTGACGTTTTCTCTGATATTTCTGAGGATGCAACATTCCTGAGCTTGGAAGAAGTGATCCTCTGACTCTTAACCAGTTATCTTGGTCTGCTCTTAAATCTAAGGCTTAATTCCATGGTATTCTACCAAGCAAACCCCTGAAGTGGCCAAATTCTGTTCTTCTGAAGTCAAGGCTAGCTAGCATCCAGCTTTCTCACTGCTCTAAGGATTTTGTGCTATATAATTTCACAGTCACTGCACCCTTCAGCTTTACATTCCTCATCAGCTCCTGCTTGCTGCTGAGAAAAAGATCCAGCATAGCACCTCTTCTTGCTGGCTCCTCTATCTCTTAAAGAAAAAGTTGAAAACTGCAAATAAAAGTATAAGCTACTATTTTATTTATTTTCCTTAACAAAAATAATGTACCAAGAGAAGATATGTTTCTAAATAATTCTCTGTCTGTTTTGGGAATAAAAATAAAAACTAACCCTTTTCCACATTCTAAAACCATATATCTAATGTAGGTCAGATAAAAAAAAAGAAAAAAAAAAAAAAGTGAAAAAAAGGGGCTTAGTCATTTAAGTCTGAAGTACCTTACTTTGAAGTAAAATCTTGAGCCCTAAGAAAGTACCTATCATGCCCACACAGGAAGGTTAATCCTCTCAGACTATGTATAAATAGTTGTGGAAAAAAAAAAAAGAAAAGAATGCAATCTATTTTTGCTCCTACTGGGAGCTGATCTGACATAAAACTGATTTGCTTCATAAGCAATATAACAACTGTGTGGCACTGTACCGAAGCTGATAATCACAGCTAAGACACAGGTAAAGCACCAATCCTATAACAACTTGCAGAACAGCGGTGTAAGAATCAATGTTAAAATATTCCTGCATTGCCATAAAAAACCTTTTGCATATAACATGGAAATTTAAGAAAAAGAAAAACCAAAGACCACAGTACAGACACTCTGCTGAAAAGATCACAGAAAACTATTTCTAATTTGCTATCACCCTGTCTTGGCAGCCACAAGAACATATACCTAATGACTGTCACAGTATCTATTGGCAACTAGAGAAAAACACACATTTTGAAGAAAATAAGAAAACTGTGATTAAGAAACTGAAGATCCCAAGAAACTATAATTGAATTCAAAGCTCTAGAGGGTATGAGGACATGACCCCAGTGAGATAAAAAGTGACAAGCTATTTAAACGAGAATGTCCATCTTCCACCTTTTATTGAACATCTACTATTTCATCTACTTGCCATCACCAAAGAAAGAAAAAAACTTCTATGACAATAAAATGAAAACATGTGACTGTGGGAAATAGAAAAGGTATAAAACTCTCAGAAAACTGTGTGAAAGCAAATCTCAGGATGGAGAAATGCAAGAATGCAAGATGAAGGTACAAGGATAAGAAACAATAGGACTATAAGCTGTGTAAAGATAGGTCTCAGGAAAATATGTTAAGCAAAATAGTAGAAATATCTAAGTTTACTAATGAAGCTTTATCCATTGTTTTAAGCTATTACAAGCAAGCATTGTTCAAAGCACAATGTACGTGCAGCTTTATTAATTGGCCTAAGCAAACGCTTGTTAGCTCTTAATATTATACTCTTGGCTAGAAAGTTGTTAAAAGGCTGTAACAAAGAGATCTCCGTCTGCTGTTGTTAGCAGCTGAAGCTGTTCCATCTCCCGTGCTTGGCTCTGTAAAATGAGACTGATTGTGATGGAATAAACCTTTGAGACAGCTGCACCAGCAGTCCAGTCCCATTGTTTATGTGTATATATATATATATATATATATATAAAGTGAAAAAAGGAAAAATTATCCCAGGAACCAACATGTGACCATGTTTATTACTTCTTAAATTCCTCAATAGCTTGGATTGCAGATTAGGCAAATCTATCCATTCCAAGACGATAACAAGTATAACCAAGGTATAATCAAATAACATTCTTTACTGCATAACTGGCCTAGCTTAACATCTTCCCTCAAAAGCATGTTGATAATAAGAGCTTTGCGACAATTACAAGAGATGTCTGAACAATGTCCACTGTGTTACACTAGGGCTTGGATTCAGCAGTGCATAAAATTAATATCCACTTGCAAAATATTTGTAACATGTGAACAGCATTGATTACAATCCTAAGCACCAACAAATTCTACATGTGCGTAACACACATAATTCACATTCTGTCTCTTTTACAAATCAGTAAAATATATATCAGATACATTCTAGCTGCAATCTGAGATGTTCTATATCTACCACTGAGATTAATTACTCCTTCAATATTCAAAAATGTCCATTAGTGACTTGATAAATTTTGAGTCATATTATCCATGTTAACAGCGAATCTTGTGGCACAAGAAAAATATATTCCTCCCTTAACCTTAAATTTTTAAGAAACAAGATGCCAACCAGCAATGCGTGATAACAGACGTTTATATAAACAACAGATCTCCCAAGGGTCACTCAATGACATTTTGGTTTACAGCAGTTTTGAGCTGAATTTCCCATTTGTGGAAACTTGAACAGAAAAGTTGCCCAGAGAAATTGTGGTTGCACATCCTTGGAAGTGTTCAAGGCCAGGTTGGACGGGCTTTAAGCAACCTGGTAGAGAACAGTGTTCCTACCCCTCCCAGTGGGATTGGAACTACATCTTCAGGTCCCTTCCAAGTAAACCCTTGTATGATTCTATGAAAATTACCTTTTAGTTAGGGGGAAACTTGAAAATATCAGGAAAAGTTATTGCCACATCAGATACTTTGATAGGAAAAAAATGACAATAGGAAATACCCAAAATTCCCCAAAAAGGAATCTATCACAGAAATGTTTGGTCACTATATGTCCGCTTGGGCAATATTGTTAATCAAACTGAAACATTAAAATCTACTATTTTTTTCACAAACTTCAGAACATAGTTCCAGTTCCAAAGATATACATAAAAAATATACACAGTCGTTGGAAAATCTTAGTTATATTAGTTCTCAAAGAACACCAGCATTTCAGAAATTATTATTAGACCAAAATGAAGTACTTAAATGGTAAAGCATTGCTTTTTGTATGTCAGTCTTATTATCTCCTCTTGAAATACTGTTTATTAAAATTACATTTGTTTTTATGAGGTTGAAAAATTCGGTACAGAAAAATGACCACAAAATATTTCCCTGCTATTCATTTTAAGTCAGAAAACTCACGGCTTACATTAGAAAAAGAAAGTTTCTTGGGGTTTATTTTTTTATATATATAAAAGAATTTACCTTGACAAGCAGGGACTGGAACATCCCAGGAGTAATACCCATATGGAGACTTCCTGCACACAGCAGTGCTTTTCCCAATGAGCCGAAAGCCGCGGTCGCAAGCCCAGCGAACCATGCTGTTGAGCTGTCCACCCGTCTGACTGACAATGAAACCGTGCGGGGGCGACTCTGGGGTGCTACAGTAGAGAGCTTTAAACACAAACATTAAATGAATAAAATATGCTTTTGGAATTCAGGAAACAATTCTTGAGAAATTCTTGTGGAAATCAGTGGACATCTGATTAGACACTGAGAAACCGTTACTAAAAGTTGTATTTTATGTACTGGCAATGCGTGCATTGACCAATTTCACAAAATATAAAGGTGATAAAAATAAAATTTTATAAGGTCTTTAGAAGATTCAGGTTTTGGGAGCCTCCAAAAAAAATAGAGTTATAGCTCCCTTTTATGATTTGCTATAGATTTGGAGTTCAGTTGTGGTTTTGGTTNAGTATTATTGTGGTTATTTGTGGTTTTTTTTTTTTTTTTTTTTTTTTTTTTTTTTTTTACCATCTTCTTTTTAAATCAAATAAACTACTGAACTTTAGCTTATAAGGAAATTTATTGCAATTGTATACATTTCAGTTGTGTAAACAGAAGGAAACAACTAGCACATCCTGAACACAACTATTTTTAAATAGTCCTTTCTTTTTAGTCCCAAAGAAGTTCTTTCATTTAAGTTCTGTGATACATTGAACTAAAGTGAAGTAAAACATTTTAAATAGATTTTTATGATATTTATGAATATCACCATAAATCCATGGCAAATTACTGAATCTGCTTTTAGTTGTTGATTTATTTAGAACACATTAAGTCTTTCAGAAGTCTTATCTAGAGACTATAAAAAAAATAATAACTCATTATAAGAGGAAAATATATGTCTAAGAGTTACAGCTTTTATAATCTGGAATTATTTATGTACTTAACAACTCTGACATTAAATACTGGTTATTTACTATGTTTCCTTTATCTCCATTGTTTGTTGAGTACCAAGTAATTTAAGTTTGGCTATCTTGTCACAGGAGTGAACCAGAAGGCTCTTATAACCTGGTAACCACTTTAAGATGAAATTTGTTTGTATAAAAGTTTAACTTGGTTTCTGATTAATTTGATTAATGGCTGCTAGCCATAAAGGCAGTTTTCCCTTTCTATAGGAAATAAAGCTGTGCTGGAAGTTTATTTCCAAATGCTTCCTTTATGTTTTGAAGAAACATTGATAACTTGATATTTATTTTCTTAGGCAAATAGAGAACTGCTGCTTCACTCACTCTTTAAACATTTCAGTGTCTCATGACTTACTTCAGGTCAGTGTTTTTCTCATGTGAAAATTTCCTCTGACCAGAATGGAGTCATATGGAGGTTTGTTTGCAATAACTATTTATTAAACATATTAAAGCAAAGAGCAGAATCAGAACTACTGCTATATCTTTCAGATCACATACTATGAAAGTATTTTCTTCCTTACACTAAATATCTCCTGACTTATACTTTCGTGAAAGAACCAAAGATAGAGATACCTCTAGTTTAGTGTATAAGAAAACATACCAGTATTTTCTCTGTGAAACAGATCACTAGAAAATATTTCCTGTCTGCCTCTCAACAGTTCTCCCACTGCCTGTAAGGAAAGACTTTGAAGAATTTTAACAGATCCAAAAGGGACTACAGGAAATGAAAATTGGTACCATATATTATTTTATGTCTAGTAAACAGCGAGTTTTACCTAATTAACAACAAACATTTTAAGTCTGAGAAAACTGTCCTTTCCTAAAGGGAAAGATGATACTGATAAGGTTTCACAGTATATATGATCCTAATTATTTTTCTTTAATTGTGAAGTAGCCAAATATTAAGTGAGAAAAACCAAAACAACACAGCAAGAATTTTTTACTTATTCTTTATTTCTTTATCCACCTTGTGAAATAAAACAGCTTTATGGCAATAACTTCTCTAACATCTACACATACTATCCTCAGTACTTTTCCTTGTATCTATTTCATATCTTCGGTCATCATAAAAAAATTCAAATATAGATCTTGTGCAATTGCTGTAAATTGCAACAAATCTACTTTAGCTTGACTAATTAAAATAATGTTCCAGTAAAATAAATATTAGATAATAATTCTGTAAAAGCAATTTTACTAAAATCTAACTTTGTCAGGTACCATTTCCACACACTATTCATAAATATATTAGTTTGAATTAATAGCACATAATATACTGGCTTTTTCACATACTAATTTATCTCTTTTAATGTTGATGGCTGCTTCTGTTGAACCTTAGACTAAAAAGTTCAACCCTTCAGGGCTTTCCATTTCATAGCTGTTCACTCCTGCCTGTTGCAATATTTTCCCCTGTCCCACCAAAGTTCTTAACAGTGAATTGCGTAAAGATCTAGTTAGAAAAACATCTCAGTATGAAGAGGCACACAAGTGCAAATAAATGGGAGAGAGAAGGGGGAAGCTGCTTCTTTTATTTTTAGTACTGACTTATGCCATTTTAAAGCCCTGTCTTTTATCAATTCTATACAGAGCACAGGTGAGGGGGGTTTTTACCTCACAAGACGAAAGTCATTAGGTTCATATATATAGAACAGATTGGATTTCCTTTCAGTTTGGTTAATTAAGGATACCAAATATAGCTTATATTACTCTTTTCACATAAACAAATGTTCCACATTGAAATTTTATGCACATTACAGAAAGTCACATTTGCATACCTATATATCTTATCCTGAAACCCTTTTTATTGGTGCCATGATCTGCTGACCACCGGAGAAATACTTCATGGCCATTGCTGGTTATATTTAGAGAAGATGAATAGTCCCCACTGAGAGATATGAGCAATGGGCTATGACTATTTGGTCCTTGGTACAAAGGAAGGAAAAAAAACAGGGAAGAAAAGGAGTTACAAAGTCTAAAATAACATACAATAAACCATATGCACACAATTAATATATATGCAAAACATCCTTCAAGCAAATGGCAAATTAATTTGAATTAAAAAATTGAAATATGTTATAACTGGAAGCTATATATTTGCTCAAAAGAAAAATTATGTCTAAGTATAACATGCAGTACAATTCTAAAATAAAGTAATCTAGCAAATCAAAATAATTGCTTAAGATTTTTTATACTGAAAAATTATGATATACATAAACAATAGTAATTTTACAGAAGCAATATAAAAAACAATGATAAAGACAAGGTATCATCTAAAGTTATGCATCCTATAGTTACCATCAAAAACCTCAAGTATATCAAATTCCTTTTCTGTCTGGAAGAACTCAAAGAACATGCTGATATTATAACCCTTCTCCACAGTAATGGTCCATGCACACATCTGGAGATTTGGGTAGCTGTCAGGATATCCAGGGCTCAGTATTACGCCTGTTGAATCCAAACGCATTTCATTGGCTGGGCAGAGCACTGTGAAACAGAAAAATTGGGAAAAAAGTCTAAAGCCCATTATTTCTATTTCATGTGATTCACAAGATTTTCCTGAGTTTGAAAGAACTACATTACTCATTCTATTTCCTTAAATTGAACAACATAGTGATTTAAAATATAATGAAAGGATTTAATTTTGAATTTATCTGGATTCATTAGGTCTACAGGAATAATAATCTCATTAAATAGAAATAGTCGACATTATCATGTTATTGGAAGTTTTTTTCAAAAAATGTGTTTGCTTCATGATATATGAACAAATGCCTTCAGTATATTCAGAACCTCACACTGCTAAACAGGAGCTTTGAAATATTTCTGTATTGACAACTAACTCCTACATGAAAATGAGTTAATCCTGACTTACAGAAGAAAAAATAATATTATCTTAATTTTCCCAAGAACATTGGAAATAACATTGTCACATTAATTACAAAAATCAGGTCTTATGTTGAAATTTCAAGTTATTGGACTATGAAGAGAAATAAAGAACACAGAAAAGCAGAGAAAGGGAGAGAAAAGAAGTATTTATCTTCATTAAC
>VZTT01064890.1:32651-65838 GCA_013400855.1 Buphagus erythrorhynchus | reverse complement strand
CCAACCTAGTGATTCTGTGAAAGTTTTATAATAGGAGAAGATGTTTCAGTTATGGTGAGAATAAATGTTTCAATTTGTCTACCTGTCTCATTTACATGGCCTGAAATAGAGTCAATGATCAAAGTTGCTATTGGGGAAACATGGGGAAAGATGGCTCTTAACAATTAGTAATGTTTCCTCAGGTGCAGGGAGGGGCAGATATCTGAGTAGTCAGTTTTCTGTCTTTTTTAATCATACTGTTTTAATCTTACTTTGGAAGCAACAGGTTGGTTGCTGCTCTGTGCTTCACTTGCTCAAGGAAGTATCATGATCATCAAGGGGAAAAGAAATTCTGTAGTGTCTTCCCACTCTGCTCTTCCAGGATTGAAAGAACAGCAAGGACTCAGGTGAAGGTTTCTCAACAATCAAAGAAACTAAGTTGCTACTGTGTCTGAGTGTAATATTAGTCATCACTTCATGGGTTGAAAAAGAGGCAAGAGAGGGATCTTCAGGAATCGCAGTCAGTGAATCAGAAGAGATAACCATTGAAGTCTGCAAGAGTGTAGTCACTAAGTTTGTTTCAGAAGTCAAATGTGCTGTGCTAAGGGTGAGGAAATCCAGCAGGACTTCAGGAAGTGCTGGAGTAGAGGGAGGGGCAGTGGGGGAGGAAGGCAACAGATCAAGCTTCAGAGCAGATTACAGTGATCTAATGGATCAAAGTAAAAGTAACCCAAATGATTCCCACACAATGCCAGCTCAGAACAAACAATTGCAACACAAAAGGAATATCTCAGAGTCAGTTGAGAGATTGCTGAAATTGATGGCTGAATGTGTGACAGCCAAAAGAGCCAGCAAAATGGGGTCATTATAATAAGACAGAGGGCAGGATCTTGGCACTATATGAAGCCCTGGTATTTTACACAGCAGGCAGTGAATTGTACAAGCTCCTTTCAGCATGTTTCAGAAGCAGACAATTTCAGCAGATTTGCAAGACATTAGATTAAATAACATACAACAGAGCTATAAAAGGATACTGAAGGGTTAGGCAGGAATGTATCCTTTAGCCTCTCTCATGCAATCCTTTCTGATGTTGAAAGAATATTAGAGGAATGAATTGCAGGTAGTGTTACTCTTTCTTGTGTTTTCCAAATAGCATTCCCTATGGTCACTCTCAGGGACAGGATGATGGGTTAAATGGACAACTGAAAAGATGTTCCACTGAGAGATGAAAAGGATGAGTAACAGGATGCTGGGAAGCACAAATGTCATGATAGGCACAGTGCTAGGGAATAAGAGTACTGTTTTGTGAGTTTGGAGGATGGAAGCAGCAAAAGAAGAAGTAGGCCAGAGACGTGAATGTGTGCAGTAGAAAATGTGCTGTTAGCAAATTTACCATCCTTAATAAACTGTGCACGCTGAATACTGCTGGTTGTCCCTCTGAACACATAGAAGGGGTACAATAAGCTCCAAAATGAGAGAAAGAATAATGATACAATGTAATAAATCTCTGAGCTAATATACAGTTTTAATTGGCCATGATAATACTTTGGTTTCTCTAGAAATGAAAAAAAGTAATTTTTAAAGTTGCATTGCTACTGCTAAGATATTAGGACTCGTAAATTATCCAGTCAGTTTCTATAGCTTAAAATGTACTTCTTATAAGCATTAGCAAGTGACAGTTGCTGTGCCATCTGACTGATGCAAAGGTGAGGAAATAGATTAGAGACTTAAGCTTCCATATAAATGATATAAAAGCTACCATGACTGAAGATTTTTGGGAAGCCTAAATGCTACTAAGTGAAGAAAAACCAAAACCAAAATGGCAGTTTAATGAGCTTGATAGAGCTGACTTTTCTGTATCTGGACAGCTTGAGATGTGAGGGAAATACTGCAGCATTCAGAAAACAGGTCCATGAAGCAGAAGATCAGATTGTTCAGAAATGGGATGTAATAAATAAATAAATAGTCTCTTATCTGGGCCCCAAGCAGGCCTAGTGAACCTCCTAATATTGTTTGCCTGTGCTAAAGTACACCTGCAGTGTTACAACTTCCAAGGTCAGTAATATTTAGTATCACAGCATTTGGAGGGGCTCACATGTACCTGCCAATAATAGGATTGACAGTTCCCTGCATTTACAGGCACAACATTGACTGGCTTGGTCCTTAAGCTGATATGTGTGCTAAGAATATAAAACTAAACTTTTTTGAACTCCTGGCTTCTCCTAAGTTGGCTAATGCTATTGGCTGTCAGACTGATGCTGTGATGTGCTTTTGATGCTTACAGGAGCCCTCTCTGGACTGTGTAACTAAGTGACAGCACACACATTCATGTGTCCTTGCCATATGCAGCTTGCAGCTTAACTTAGGTTCTGAGGTTGTAATTTTCTTTTCCCGCCTCTGTTTATTAACTTTATTTTTACAGTCCTCCCCTCAGTTTAACTGGTTTTCTTTGATTTTGTATGTTCCTTGCACTATCATAACTTGTATAGGCAACTATGGGCCATTGTTTCTCTTGGAGGCCAGAGGGAGAGAGAAGAAAGAACACCAGAGCACTCATTTTCTGTGAGACAAAGCTATTCTCAGTTCTTGTGGAAATGGTATGAGCAACTCACCAGTCAACACCACCTTATCTGGACAGGCAGAAAGGAGAACATCCTTAATAATTTTATCAGTTCTACCTCACCCTATTAACACCTCTGACTGATTTCTCTGTTTCCAGAGGAAAAGGAGCTGTCAGAAGGAGAGGCTGTACAAACATCTATACCTGAAGTAGATTTGTCCTTCTCTTCTGAGTCATACCAGAGCTCTACATGGTCAGGATAATCTTTTCTGGATGTTTCAGTCTGAATTCTCTGTTTACCATCATCATTGGGTGTGGCTATTTAGGCCCAGAAAAACCTCTTCTGAGAGTTTTTCCAGTCCAATTTTCTCAGGCTCTTCTAAGGTTCTTTCCCAAAGCTAGTAGTTTTCTCTAATGTAAACATAAGAGAAGAATTAATAACAAAGATAAACACCTGCTGGATACGTGAAGGAAGCCTGGGAAAGTAGTGTAACTTTCTCTGGACCAGTCAGCTGTATTCTGTCCCTGGAGTAGGTCCTGACTGTATTTAAGCACGGTGTGCTAGAATAAAGTTGTCTCTTTCCTATCTTGAGAGGGACCATGTTGCTGTGTCTCTTATTACCGCCACTCAAGGGGTTAATGCCCTAACACACAGCCACAACGGGGGATGAAATTTGATCTGAGACCTTGAACCAGATTCCCAGTACATGTTGGAGAATTTTGAAGTTTGCTTTCAGAGTTTTGAGGCCACCCGGAGCAGGATCTATAAGATCTAGAACATGATTGAGCTTTGGATGTGTCTCCAGTATCAAATGTAGTATGCCATCACATGCCAGAGCTATGCCATGCCATGATTTGATAGTGGAAGTGTTTTATTTTATTCTTCTCCAATGGATTTGGAACTATGTGTTGTAGCTAGTGACTGCCAATCAAAGTAATTGTTAATATTCTAACCACTAGTATTGTTGAGTCAAAATGTGGTTGAATTTAAGTGACACAGTGGCTAAAGTCCTAAAACTCTATCCTTCATTTCTGCCAATATTTCTGTACAAGGAGCTTTTCTGGGGTTATACTCAGTGGGAGATTAAAAAATAAAATGCTGAAGTATTCTGTAAATAAAACTACAGATTAAGGCTATACATGAAGAAGAGACTATTTCTCTACCTTTGTCTTGTATGTAGATTTTAATCATTACAGAAGTGTATGACATGATAGTAAATATTAGCAAGTTCTATTTAAAAATATATCACCTAAAAATGTTGTCACGCTATAAGAGAATATTTTTCAACAGTATTTTGAGGAAGCCTTGAAGAATTAAATGTTCTTATCTCCCCATTATCTAGATTCCTAAACATGGTATGGAGAAGATGGCATGCCTTTCTCCTGCACAGCATGGGGTCCATACTCTCCTTTTAGAGAAATAGAGGGAACATGGAAAAGCTCCTGCTAGAACAGACAATTAAACCTGCTGAAATTAGAAGGTTGTGTGCTAGGGATCTGTGGGAGTCTAGGACATCCCTCTGGCTGCCCTGGCTTGTTCAAGATCGTGGTAGGGGGCTCGAGGACCTTGGCAGGGAGTCAATAGCACCTGTGCCTTTGATCTCAGCCCATGGGAAAACTTACCAACTCTGAGAGAAGAATTACAGGCCACAAGAGTTTAAGTAGAATAGCAATGGGTTTGTCACACGGTGAGAAAAGTAGAATTTAGGGGATTTTAGGATTGAGGTTCAGGGGACAAGATGGAGGGATTTGGGCGTGTCTTGTCCTTCTTCTTCTTCGTGTCTTCCGTGTTTTACTGTGACGATGTCATTTTTCTATTGGGTTAGAGTAAGGACTCACTGTCCAACATAGGTGATAGATATTGGCACAAAACTGTAAACATAGTACACGTAATTTGTATTATATAATGTTAGCACCAGCCCACAGAGGGGCAGAACCTCGTGCTTTGACCTGCAGAAAGCCGAAAAAGAATGCTATAGATAAGAAAAAATAAACAACCTTGAGAAGCACAAGCTACACATCCTGACTCCTTCTTCAAGGCACGGGCTGGGAAGAAAGATTTTCCCAGGTCCTGGGGTCATCCTAACCCCGAGATCTGACAGGGATCTTTTTATTTCTTGGCCTTTTTCAACTGCTAATAGTAGATTCTGTGGGTGTACAGCTACTGACAGCCACATATAAACACTGCTGCAGAATTTCACTACCCTTGCTGCAAATGTTAGGCCTATGCTGTAATTTCAGAGCTTGTTTTTGTATAGACAATTATAGATCTTATTGTGGTGTGGAAGTTTCAGGAGGTAACTATAATAAGCACAGATCTAGCTAATTTTTATATATGGAATCATAAAACCAAGAGACAGAGACAAATCTTGGTTGTAAACACTGTGATTTAGTCTGTTTTCCTATTAAAATGAAAAGGCATACAAACTCTTTGTTGGCGGTTGGTTTTTCCTTTCCTCTCTGTCTGTGGAATTTTTTTTCCATTAACATGCTAAGAAGCACTGATGGCTAGGTCACTGATGTCGAGTGACAGGGGGAGGGGGAGCCTCCCTGTTTTATTGGGAGTTTCACAGGGCAGGTGGCAGGGAAGAGAAAGGGGGTACACTGCGAGATTAGAAGCAGGTAAAGGAGGGTGAGGGGCAGTTGCTGGCTCTTGCTCACTTTTGGCTCTTGGAGGAGGAAAACCTCGCCCCGCCATCCCAACGCTGGGAGCTGCTTCTTCCGGTGTTGGACTCCTCACCCCTGCTAGCACACTCTCCTGCTTCAGTTTGTTATCTCCAAGCATCCTGTTGGAGCACCGGGACCAACACTGATACAAGGATTCATGAGCAGAGTCTCTCCTGCACCCTTCCCATCCGGGACACAGCCGCCCAGCACTCCTGCAGCTGCGCAGGATCACCGCATCTGCCCCTGCCCACCGGGAGCCGGCTGGCACTCATTGCCAGCTGGGACGGTAACTGCACCACAGGGGAAAAGTGTCCACAACCAAAAGAACTGTTACTGGGTTCCTGTTCTGTTTGTTGTTAATTTCATAGTTGTTGTTTTGATTTGCCTTGTTATATATATTAGTAAAGAACTGTTATTCCTATCCCCATATCTTTGCCTGAGACCCCCTTAATTTCAAAATTATACTAATTCAGAGGGAGAGATTTACTTTCTCCATTTTAAGGGAAGGCCCTGCTTTCCCTAGCACACCTGTATTTTTCAAACCAGGACGCTCTTACAGATTTGGACTACTCTGAAGAAAGTTTAAAATTATATGCAAAGAATCTGTGCTCCACACAGACAAACATTGCAGATATGTAATAAATTATAAATAAGTTAATTGTGTTGTAACTGTACATAATCTCACTAACTGTTCTCCACTGAAATCATCATTAACTAAGTGCATGCACAGAGGTGCCCAGTAGTATTTCCTAGCAGCACTCATCATTAAGGACTTGGCATTAAGTGAGAATGGTTTACACAGAGCCAGTTAGAAATTGTAATATTCATCAACCAGTACAGTACTTTTGTCTGTTCTGATTAAGAACCACATTAATTTTCTAGCTTAAGATCCAGTGACAAGTGGAAAGGCAATTTTTTCATTTAACAACATATTGAAGTATCAGCGTTACCCAGTACAAACAGGAAAATCATAATCCTAATGCAGCAAATGACCATTATATCTATTTTTTATGTCCCTAACTTGGGATTTTTTAACAGTAAATTTGAAAGCTATGTAAATTGAATAGCTGAATAATCTTTTTTCTGCCTCTAATACCACTCCTATTTGAAGAGAAAATTATCTCCAGATTTGTGTTGCATATTATTTTAGTTAACTAGTCAAGGGAAGTAAATGGTAAGAAATAATATCGAATTTTCCAATGTCACATGATAATTCAGAGACAGAACAAAGGCATTTAAACATTTTGTAAGTAGTTAAAAGGTAATCTCTCTAGTGATCATGTAAAATTTAGACTTCAGCATGAGTATGCTTATGAAATGCCTTCAGATACCAGCCCACATTACAATCTGTTATTTTGTTTTGTATGAATGTGTCGTGACTATAAGTTTAAGTGGTAGCTACGGATAAGATTGAATTCAGTGCTTTAATGATATTCCTTTTCAAATTAGCTGCTGGAAATATTTTCATTTAATTTGCTGAAGTCTATTGAGAATATAATTCTATTTTGCACTACATAAAATTAACAAACTTGTGATGTTCAAAAGCCAGTGCCAAAATCTTAATTAAAATAGGGTTTTTTTAGTCTTAAGCATGTTGTCTGGAAAAAAAGCATCCTGTCTGAAATAATTTTATCTTTGATCTTTAAATACTGAGACAAATTCAGTTGGAATATTTTGCATGTATTTCAATTGTGTAGAGTATTTGAGTTTCTTGCTACTCTTCTAATATGTTGTGTGGGAACTCGAGCTCAGCTTGATCCCAAGATCCAGGGAATTCTTTCCCAGCTCTCGGTCTCTCTGTTTTCTTTAAAGAAGCAGACTGAAGGATCAGTTCTCGGTCTCAGGAATTTGGTTTATTATTTTCTTATCTTACAATGTCGTGTTTGGCAGCACTGCAGGTCCGTCTAGCACCGCAGAACATGAGGTTCTCCCCGCTCAGGGGATGGCACAAGTTTTTATACAGAAATTTACGTATACTATGTTTACAAATCTATCCCAATACCTATCTCTAATATTGAAGTGTGTGCTCCCAGTAAAACCCAATCAAAGCATGCCACCACCCCAGAGAAAGATGGAGGGTAAGAAGAAGAAGGAAGAAGGACAGGGCACGCCCAGGTTCCTCCATCTTGTCCCCTCAGACCCCCCTGTACCCCCCTGTACATTTTTAAATTTCATTCTACAACTACTTTATTTCTACACTATCTAAACTTTTGTGGCTTGTAATTCTTCTCTCAGCATCGGCAGCCGTTCCCAGGGGCTAAGATCAAAACTCCAGGTGCTTTCAGGTCTCTGGATCTGAGCCAGATCTTCCAGAGGAATGTTCTGGTCTCCCACAATGTTGTACCATAACCCTATTAATTTAAAAGAGTGCCCTTGCTGGGTTCTGCCTCAGAACATTCATTCTTATTTTCCCTGGTGGGATGAAACTGGGTTTCATTTGCTTCCAAAAATTTTAGTAAATCTGGTATGGAACACTGTATTGTCTTGTTACTGCTAAGATCAGTTCAGCACCAGTATTTTAACCTTTATGAAATGCATGTCTAGCTTCTGGTCTGTAGGAGTGCAAAAGTCGTCTGAGTGGTATTGGCATGGTTTCACCATGCAGAAATGGTGTGTGTGAGAGGACAGGAACTGAAAGGTAGAATCCAAAGATATCAAAAGAAGGATATACATACCTTTTTGTCAAATCTGAAATAGCATCTTTTTGATCCTGTAAAGGACAGGAGGAAAGCAGTGAACTGAGACTGAGGGAGCTGCCACAGCATTTCTTCTGATCCTTTCTCTACCATCCTCTGGGACAGATGTAAGGTACAAACAGACTCAGGTTTGCTCTGCTCATTGTCAGAGCTGGCAACACATGGGCTTGGTTTGGTTTTAAATTAAAGTGTTCTCTCTCAATCAGTCTTTGTGGAAGAGTTTACATAGATCTATACATTTTCTTTGTAAACAGAAATGGAAAAATGGAACCTGCACATTTGTTTTTTAACCATGAACAGAGATACCTATGTATGCTGGAGCTGCGAAGAACAGCTGAAGCTGAGACACAAATCTTGTAGTTTTTGTTCTTAATGTAGATTTTTAGTAGGATTTTTTTGTATGGTTTTCAGATGAAATCCTTTCAAGACATCCATTAAATCTAGATGCTACATTGCTCCAGGCACATATAGCAGTGGTATTTCCCAAATTTTATTTTGTTTGATACTTCATATAGTAATCCTAAGTATTTTTGAAATGAGGAATAAGGATCCACTAATTTGCAGTCCTCACTAGGACAGCTTCTTTGGACTGTGGCCTCCAAATAATCCGAGTACCAACTGACATATGAACCTAGCTGGCAAGGATGCCACTGTAGCTATTTCTTGACTGTGATGCTAAGTGAGACAGTGAAAGCATTTCCTTACTGCTAGCTTTTCATTGTTATTTGCCCTAGAGTCACATTCAAATACCTTTCAAAAAGCATGGAAAATAAATCAATGAAGTTTGAAAATAACTGATTATTTAATATGTAGATAGGATTTTTTTATATATAATTAATGTATTTATTTGCTTTGAGTATTCTATATTAAATACAGAAGTTTTCTATTAGGGAAAAAAATGAAAAAAAAACCCAAAACCCCAAAAGCAAGCCCACCTCAAAAAAAATCTCACCTGAAGTCCCTAGATATTTTCCAAATTAAATTTCATCTCAAGATTACTAGCAGATAAAAATTTCACTCAAATCTATTGCAGCGATAACAGAAGAGTTCTAGAGACTGGCTACAATTTTCTGAGTTATTCAAGAACATGTTCCAGATATGCTTTTCTAATATGAAGATGTTTTGTGACTGAAGATGACCCTCCATCCTTTCTTTCCTTTATCTGTCTTGTTACACATTTCTTGAAGTGTTCAAGGCGTTAGACATTGAATGCTGAACACTGCCTGGTGATAAACTGCACAGCCTTTGTTTGTGACCCTGCACGAGGAGGAGTCTGAATTTGGAATAGCAAAGGCCAGATCTTCAGTATAGAGCAGCGCTTGTACTGTTTGCATGCTTGCGTACATCTCTCTTTCTGAATGAAGTGCTCAGTGTTAGATCTTTGAGGAAGGATGTAGCCTCAGTAATAAAAAAATCTTCAGAGAAAAAGATGATTTAGGTTAATCTGATAGTGATTTTGGGATGAAATTGACCCTTCTTGGGATATACCCTTGTGGTATATCATAAAAAAGCTTAGATGTTCTTAAAGTCAAGCCTATTAGAGCTTCACTGAGCGAGTGGGTTGATCAGCCTTTACCGTTTTGGATCCCAATTTGCTGAGTTGGCTACCTATCTTCTTGCTTTCAAAGAAAGCTTGGTGAGGTGTCCCAGTTTATTAAAGTGATTACAGCCTTCAATGTACTATTTTTTTAGGGACCTGAGGTTGTAGGAGACTCCCCATTCTCTACCTGTCTGCCCACTGGGAGACAGAAGTCCATCATCCAAGCAATTTAAGAAAATCAGCACTGTTCTTTGACTATTCTTCTTCTCTGAAATTTCCATTGTACTACAACAGGGGCACTTAAGTCTAAAAGCTTGAGTTTTTCTCTCTCCGTACTTACTGGGTTAAAAATAGGTCTCTCCTGTTGTGGTTTATGTTTTGCTTGAATTTTATTCTGTTATAATATTTTCCTGTTACAATGGTTTCTCCCGGTTGTACCCCTATGTGGTTGTTAAATAGTTTCTCCCGTTCCCGCGCCTACCCTCGTCCATCCCCCTAACCCCCGCACCTCGTTCCAGAATCTTCCCTGTCTTTCACCTTACTCCCTGCCCCTATGGTTGTCAATCCTTCCTGGCCCCTCCCTTTGTTCTAGAGAACTCTGTATCATTCATCCCCTTCTCACCCTGTGATTTGTTACTGTGTTGAAGTCCCCACCTATGTTACCCCTTATTGGTAGTTCAAATGTGTAATCCCGCCTTGTGTTACACCCCCAGTTGCCTCTAAGTGGTTGATGTGTTGTACCCTCCCCTGGGGGAGGGCCCCTATTTAAGTTGCTGTACACCCCTTCTCCTCGCCTTTTTGGGTTCCCTTCCCTTGCTCCCAGTTCTCCTCCCCGCCCTTCCAATAAACCCTATCCCGGAACCTAGAAAGGTCTCCCTCTCAATCCTTTACTTTCCCTCAGGCGTAGTGAGCAGCTGAAGAGGGCTTGGAGCCCTAGCCACACTCCTGGTTCCGGGAATCTGGGAGGTGGCCCACTCGTGACGCCGGCAGCCAGCGGAGCTAGCTGGGCTTGCCTAGGCTCGAATGGTCAAGGCTGACCGCATCACTCTCCCTTAGTCCTCATTTTTTCCCAGACTTTCCTTATAGATATGTAACAGTAAACTCCAAAAACATAAGTACTTTGATGAAGTTTCACCCATGAAAATCCCGAGAGTGTAAGACCCCTTGAAACTGCATTTTGCCAGACATAAAAAAAGTAAGATGAGTGTGTGAAAACTGGATTAAGAGCCCATGTGGGGCAGAAGGCATTGGGGATGAAGCATGAGTTCACACCATGAGCAATGAAAGGCACAGAAGTGGCAATTATGGTATTGTCTGACTGACTGGAGATAATGGCTGTAGATAGAAAACTTTATTGATGAGTGCATAATCTCTATGGGTTTGGCATATGCATGTTGCTATTGAACTGGAACAAAGACATGTATTATATTAGGCCAGAGAGGCTGTAGTTAAGATTTTTGGAAAAAAACTCTGAGGAAATGTATGCTCTTCATAGAAATACATGTGCTGCTATCTCCATTGAGGTTCATGTCAAGATCGTTGCAACAAGGGTCAAAAATTGCATTATTCAGGCTGTATATAAGTGTGAGGGTTCCAGTACTGTATTTGTTACACATGCTGTGCATGAGGAGGAGACATTAAAAATAACTTTAGACAAACCTCCTAAACTATGTGCTGTGGAGTTGATATGAGTGTTTTCCTCTTTGTGGCAGCCTGAGATGCTCTTAGCACAGCATAGCAAGAGGTAGCTACCAATGCTGGAGCTATGAAAATAGTGCGAAAGCCTTGCATCACAGACTGAATGTGCCATCTGAGTGTGTTTTGTGGGTTCCCTGGTACATTGCTCATTGAATCTCAAGAGCAGAACATCACACTGATAACATCACACTGATAATTGATAAAGACTTTGATATAGACTAAGAAAAAAAAGGTATATTTTCTAAAGATAGATTAAAATCAGTAGTTTTCCACCACTGTGATTCTTTTCTATCTGACAAATCCTTTTGTGCAGAAACAGTCTTTGATCAATGCAGGCCATATATATAATGTATAGACTTCTATTTCTGATACTGTCTTCCCGGAATATTTCTTCAACAACTACTATGTACAATACTGATTTTGGCTTTAAAATTATGAGCATTCCTGTTTTAAATTGTTGTACTGTGGTTCATTTTATGTAAGTGACAGCATCTTTGCTAACTGATACTCAAGTGCATATTCAAATTTCTCAAGAATATCTTGCTTGTTGCAGGGAAATTAAACTGTCTTTCTATCAAGTACATGCAATCAAATATCTGACTGAGCTGATATTTTAGCCTGCTTGTACAGCTTGTTCTCTGCTGTGACTGTAGGTGAGACATTCTCTGCTTGGGTAGGCTATCTTTGTGTTAAGCTACATGCATGGGGTCAGGAGTAAAAGCAGCAATTGTCTTGCAAAATACGCTATTGAGCTGTATTGATTTCTCATTTAGCAGTATTGGGTGTTCACCCTGGAAATCCTGCTAGGTTTCTAGTTGCTCATGAGAAGGTGGATTGGTATTATTTTATCTAATGAGTGCATATAGACACTAAGGGCTTATGCATGTTTTATGTGCTCTGAACAAACCAAAAAAGGCATCTATATGAAATAATAAACTGTCCAGCAAGTAAATCACAGAGGTTTCCAGACCATTCAATTCAGTTACTTTTCAGTTTTTGAAAGGCAGAAATAAACAGTGGATTAGGAGTTGGATTCTTTGTCTGTGTTTTAAATCAGCTGTGTACTTTAAGATTCTGCAGTGTAAGATAAACAGGAGGAGGATACAATCTGGAAACCTGATAAATCAGGTTAAACATATGTGGCTAGAACATTCAGGTCCACTTGATTTTGTCTCTGATTCAGGTTTTGAAATTGTATAACCACCCAGGAGTTTCAGATATCTGCTGAGGATTTTCTGCCTTTTCACTTTCCAAATATTTCTCAAAGGCAATGTTAGCACAGCTTCTTAGGGACACTGTTATTGCTAGCTGCCCTGGCTGTGGGACTGGGTCTGTAGGCCAGCACCCTTGCTTGTCTCCATTTCCCATGATGTAGATATCAATGTGTGTGGTGACTACCTTTTAAAAGAGGTCACACGGCTAGTGATGAGTTCAAGCTGGACAAAGTGTTTTTTGAAAACCAAATCAACAATTAGTATTCTGGATTATAGAAGACAAAGTGGTTTGTTCTGAGTGCCCAAGAAAAGGGCTTTCAGAAATATAAAATATTTCCCATATTTCTCATATTTCTCACTGAAATCCATGAAGAATTTTTTTCCTTCCACCTCCTGCTTTTTTGTTCACATGGTTCCTTTAATCCTTGCTGCAAAAATTGTTTCTGACTTTGAAAGTTGATGTCCAGTTGAGCATGTGTGGGAAGAGGGAGTGTATCATTCACTGCCAAGGTATGCCTTTTTTGAGTGGGAGAGCTTCATTCTGTTTTTAAGGATGGATTGCATATCACATCAAACAGGACATGCACATTTTCAACTGTTTATCCAAATTTTAATATCAGAATTTTTGACTCAGTCATTCATCTTAAAAGTTATACCAAAACAAGCAGGAAAACTGAGACGTGCTATAATCATAGCAGCATTGCAATTGTTTTCACATTCTCTCTTTATGAAGCGTGTCTAGGAAGATGTTGACAAGGAATATCAGCAGTCTAGCCTGGCGGTGCAGTGTTAGTGCTGTAATAGCTGTAAAAGGAAATCCTTCAGTGGTATTCTTGTCCAGATTGGATATATTATCCGTATTTTTTTAGGTTCAGATTTGTGTTAATATCTGAGATTTATAATTTCTTGGTCATACTTTGCATTTCAGGAATGGCCTTGGACTTGAGCCTGTCTATGTTACAATGAAAAAGATTTTCAATTTATTTAATGAGATCTTTGTTGCTGTTTATTAAAGGAGAGCTGTGCTTAAGAATACTTTGTCTAAGTGCTGTATTATAAAACCTTCATCTTCAAGGGACAGGGAAGAGAGGGAGACAACAAGCATTCAGAGTGAGAGGTGCTGTGAAGAGAGATTCTTGCGGCAAACATGCATGTAAATAACACTGCTGTTTCAGAAGGTTTATGTTTGGTTTTATGTAGATTTGAAATATTTTACTTACAACTTCTGCACACTTTGTATTGATAGAACTTCACATAATCTCACTGACAGCTGTGCATCTTCTTTAATATAGAGAAAATGGGTTAGAGGGCAAACAAAATAAATTTGAATTTTAATTTAAAATGACAGCTGATGTTGATGAAATAATGATTTTTTTGTGGAAATAAGTACAGCTAAGTCAAAGATGATATGCAACAAACTGCACACCTCTACAGCTTGTTTGATCATGCTATGCTGTCCAATACGAAAACTCTTCCATTGTTTTCATGGTACTTTGAATCACTTAGAAGAAATTTTGTACATTAGAGCTGCCTCAGGCATCATGACAGCACAGGAAGCAGATTTTTTATTCTGGAAACAATTTATTCTATAAATAATGGTTTATAGAAATTATTATTCTACAATAATTTTCAATTATCATAGAAATAATTGCCCAATGAAGCTTAATATAAGCATGGTGCCAATGTAGAAAAATGTTGGTTTTGTAAAGTGGGGCGTTTATAAGTTGCTGCAATGGAAATAAAATTACAAGAATGGACATCCAAGCCTATCACTTATGAAGCAAATAAACTGCAGAAAGAAAACCAATATCTTGAAGAAAAAAAGCATTTATAGGATACTATGGAGAATTTTAGAATTGCTATCATATAATCAGCAAGTCCAGCAGTCAAACTATTCCCAAACATTGGTTGTTTTAATTTAATTTCTCACAATTAAGCTGAATCTTGCTAGCCACTAATGGTGAGGCTTCAGTAGCTGGACAGATGACTCTTTGTCCTGCCAAATGTCCTGCCATCTATGTTATCACCATCTGCTACTCTAAATCCGAGAAGCACTGTTAGTGTCTTTTGCCAGATGTGATTTAAATCTCTCGCTTTACTCTGTGGTAATAAATATGCTTTTATAGGCAACTGAAGAGGTGTGAGACTTGGTTTGTAGAAGTGAGATAAGGTTTGCAGTGCTGCTACTGTTGAAATGGTGCTGAAAAAGGTGACAGCTTTTTCATTGGTGTTTTTACACAGTGTATACCATATACTCATAGTGGAGTTATGCCTGCCTGTCAGTATCATAATATGTTTGTGAAAAATAAAGCTTTAATGGAGAAACATTTTCAAATAATTGAATGAAGCTTACTGCACTTCAAAATTTAATTTTCAGCTTTTTTATTGTTTAATGCATTCAATGTTCTTAAGCATGTACTTCAAAGTAACATGCATTTCAAAGTAAAAACATGTAAACATCACTTTGTTCATAACTTGTAAAAAATTAAATGAATTCTGCATTTTTTTTTTTGTTATTAGATGGAGTAATTTTCAGACTGAAGAGCTCTTAGATATGATTTGCAGTGCATTAAATCTCTAGAAGAAATTGCTTTCTTCCTGAGTTGTTTTCTTTCTTTCTTTCTTTCTTTCTTTCTTTCTTTCTTTCTTTCTTTCTTTCTTTCTTTCTTTCTTTCTTTCTTTCTTTCTTTCTTTCTTTCTTTCTTTCTTTCTTTCTTTCCTTCCTTCCTTCCTTCCTTCCTTCTTTCCTTCTTTCCTTCCTTCTTTCCTTCTTTCCTCATTTTCTTTTCCCCTTTCATTCCACCTCTGGATTTCATGTTGACATGAGGTAGTATAGGTTTTGCTCACTTTCACCACAGTGATGAGGGGGTGCTTCCTGAAAGCCCTGAAATGAGTAAGAAGTTCAAAGTTGAGGCAATTTGGGAATGTTATTTTAGCTGTTTTTAAGCTTATAAGCTCATTACGATGCATAGTCTCCCTTCAGTTCCCCGAGAGGGCTCCAGTGTGCTCTAGGTTGAACCAGCAGGGTGCCGTAGGTTGTGGTCACAGTGGCAGAGCACTTCCCTTTTCACCTTCTCTTAAGCACAGCCGTCAGGTGACACGGTGACATCTCATCTCTAGGTGAAACATTGCAATCCCTCTCTGGCTGAATTTAGGCATAAAGAGTAGGCCCCCAGCCCTTTGTGCTAAGGAAAACGGCTCACAGTTCTACTCCTTTCTTTGGCAGCCAAAGACTGGTAGCTGATTAGAGTGACTGAAACTTTTTCAAAGAAAGTATATTTTTTTGTTTTATTTTGTTTTGTTTTTCTCTTGAGGGTATACAGACTGTTACTATTTAATCCCTATTACTGATTGTTATTAACATACTTTGACTTTCTTTGCCTTAATCTTTCTTTTCATCCTTAGCAATATGGGGGCAGGAGAAACCCAAAGAGGCTCTTAGGACAGCAGCCATAACCCTTCCTTTTTCTTAGGATGTATTTTCACTGTCTAAATTTTTTCAAGACAGTAGTGTAACTCTACCTGTCTCAGAGAAAAACATGTAGCCTAGCTCTTGTAATCTTCCTCCTGCACAGATTTCTGCTTCAAATAAATGCCTTATTTCTGATTTTTTTAAAAATTATGATTTGTCCCACATCATTCTAGACTAGCAATTTAATAAAGAAGTAAAACTGAAATGCATAGTGTGCTGTATACTTAAAATACAGATAGTACCTCAGTCTTTGCTTTAGTGGGTAGGGCTTTCTCTCATTGCAGGAGTGTTTTAAAATAGTAAAGTTTGGTAAAAGAAGAAAATGTGACTGTACAGCCTAAACTCAGATTGGACACAAGTTTTGTGTTATCTATAGGAGAGCCCAACACTGAGTATCAGACAATAAATGTGATCATTAATTATCACACTGGTTTATTTACATATTTGTTTTGTTCCCTCCTTACTCCTTTTCTTAGAGGAAAAAAAGTCTGGTCCTATACATTCCAAACAAATAATGTCCAGGCAAACAAAACATATTCTCTGGCTGTTGTTTATAAATCACACTCCATATAGTCAGTCCCTTCTTGGCATCTCTGAAATCATGGTTGTTTTTCAAACATGCTGATGGTGAAGGTAATTATACAACAAACCAATTTCTATTTCATCTCCATTCCATTGATCATGTGTGTAAATTATAAAATTGCTTGCTTTGGTGTATGCTGAGTCCCAGCCACCATGCTTGTTTGTGGTAGACTTTTCTGGATTGTCTTCATTCTAGCTAGACTAAATTGTTTATTCCAGGTATAACTGGGCATCACTTACTTAGCAGTTTGTTTGTAGTGTGTACACTTAACTAGGATTTCTTACCAGGAGACATTTAGTTTTAGTTTACAAATGAATGTCTGACCCTTCAGGATAAAGATGGAATGTCTTATGCAAGGTGCTGAATGTCTTAAATCTTTAATTAAATGTATAGGAATAAGATTAGATAATTCAGTTCACACTTTCTGCAGATTTAATTTCTTTTGTACTAATAGATTTATTTAGGTCTAAGAGGAGTATGGCCCATAGAGAACTACTATCTATGTTACAATTTTTAGGGTTTTTTCCTGTAATTCTGAGAACAGGAATTTCTAAAATTGAAGAAATACAATTATGGCAAACTTGAAGTGTGGCTTCAAATGCTGTTTGCTCCACTAATATATCTTCCCATGCAATAATTACAATAGACAACATAAATAAGCACACAAACCCAAGAATAACAGATTGTAGGTGGTTTGGTTTTTTTTTATATAAGCAATTATTAAAAAAGCATTGTTTTGCATTAGTCAGTGCAGTGTTAATGACAGAGAATCTTTTTTCTACAACTGATACTTGATTATCATTGGAATCTAGCAGACAGAGCACTACACAGTAAAACTAGAGTTCTACTGTTATAAGAGCTAATAGTAGAAACCTGTCCCAGCATATACTACTGAACTTTTCTGAGATGATCTGTGGTATAAAAAGGAGAAGTTTATGATCTTAAAATGTACAAAAATTACTTTGCTTTGAATACAAGTGAGAAACATATTCATTAAGTGGCTCAGAAAGAAAAAGGTTTATGGTCTGGGAGAGAAAAAGAATTTCTAGGAAAATTAGTTTTCTGTGTATTTGAAAAGCTAATAGAATATTGGTATATGCAGTCAAGTTATATGTACAGAAAGCCAGCATTTTTCAGTAGGTGAAGCATCAGACTTGAGGAGGTTATGGCGGTATGTGGGAAAAGTCTAATAAGATTCAGTCACTTATGTCAGTTACAACAGGTATTACTTCTCTAACAAAAACAAAGTGATAAGTTTGAGAGTTTAGGAATTTGGAAATGGAGTATGGCTATTTTTCAGCTTCTCAATTAAATTCTGTCTTAGTAGTGGCATTTAAAATCCAGGTATTTGCTGTTCACAAAACCTTGCTTAGATGTAAGAAAAAAAGAATTAGTCTGGTTGTAAAGTGTATGGCTTTGGAATAGTATGGAAGGGCAAAACTGTCTTCAGTTGAAGCCTGTTAGCACACCCACAAGTGGTCTGTGTTTTATAATTTCTTTTTCTTTTTAGTTTTCAGCAGCAATGGCATTTGAAAGGTTTGTGTTCTGGCTGGTAAAGGAATGTCTGATGTCAAAATACTGGAAAAATGGTGTTGTGCGAGTCTGTTGCTTAGGCAGTTGATGGGACCTAACATAACCAAGAGCTGTAGTAATGGAGTTGGAAAGTATTTTGGAGATTGCCCAATGCTTTAACCATGTCTTTTGCTGCTGGGTATTGAGGGTAAATGTAGTTGTGAATTTTAGCCAGTTAATTTCTCCTCCTGTGAGAGACTTAGCTGTCTTTGCAAAGTGTGTGTGTTCATTCTTTTCACTATTCATAAGACACATGGAAGGGCTTAATGTGATTTAAAAAGAAATAGTATTAGCCAAACTGTGTAAACTTAAAGGATTTGAACAGCAGTGCAAAATGAATCAGCAATGGAAAATACTTAGTTTAACTGTCTGTAGCCACAACTACACTTGAAGAGCTCAGAGTAAGTACAAAGCATCCTGACTTTATTATTTTGCCTTTTAGCCCCTTTTCACTCCTGATCAGTTAGAGAATGCATTCCAGTTTGTGACCTAGAGTTACTTCTTTGCCATGTCGTGTTGGGATTTGGGAGAGATTTTTTTAGCACCCAACTGACAGAATTCTTGTGTGAATTTTGTCTGTCATGGCTTTTCTTATGTAAAGGATGAAGGAGGGGAGAGATCCTCACTTTGCTGACACTCCTTGGGGAATATGTTGAATATTAATAGTAATATTTTTAAGAATTCTTGCATGCAACAGAAAAAGGGGTCCTGTATGCATCTTCTGAAACACTGACTCTTTTTGTGGTCCTGAAAGTCATCCTGCTTTGCTTGTGATGTAGCATTCACTTTTTGTCTCTAATGAACACATAAAAGTTGTACAGCACTGACATGGTGAATACTAAATGCTATAAATATTGGATAAGAAATGATGTTTTATTGACTACACCTGTCACATTAGCATATCCCCTGTGCTTAGCAATCTTTCTAGTGGTGGGCAGGCTTCAGACTGAATGTTCAGATGCAGTTATTTTGCAGATATCCTTCCTAACTCCATCCATTGGTTCCTTCTTCCTAACTCCATCCATTGGTTCTTTTATAAAATCATAGAATTATATAAAACTGGTTTGGGCTGGAAGGGACCTTAGAAACCTTCTGGTTCAAACTACCTCCACCTTTGGCAGGGAGCTTTCCACTGTACTTTGAGTTTCTCAAAGCCCAGTCCAGCCTGGCTTTGAACATTTCCAAGGATGGGGTGTCTACAATTTCTCTGGAGAACCTGCTCCAGTGCCTCACCATCCTCACTGTGAGGAATTTTTTCCAAATATTTAATGTAAATCTACCCTCTCTCAGTGTAAATCCACTCCCCTTGTCCTAGTCCTACAAGCCCTTATAAAAAGTCCCTCTCTGGCTTTTCTTGTAGGCCTTCTTTAGGAACTGAAAGGCTACTATATGGCCTCCTTGGATCCTTTGCTTCTCCGGGCTGAATAATTTCAGTGTGCCTTCATAGGAGAGGTGTTCCAGCCCTCTGATCATCTTTGTGGTCCTCCTCTGAACTTGCTCCAGCAGGTTCATGGAGACAGCCCAACAGGTCCATAGGGCCAGCCACTTCCAAGCAGAGTTTATCCTCACAGACACTGGAGTAAGTTCAGCAGTAAATTTTGGTTTTGATAGCATAGGAATATATGTGCCACAGATATTGCAGGCAGAGAGGATTCTTTAAGCCACAAGATTAAAAGGCTGAGGCTCAGAAACAGATGATAAACATGGTCATAAAGTCCATTGGTTAAGGCAGTAAATTGTGGAGGGATCATGGAGTTCTTATGTGGAGGACCAGTTCCCAAGAATTAAACTTGTCTTCTTTGCCTATTGGAGAATGAGGAATATTAACCTCAGCATCCTCTGAACAGTAATGTCATATGTGCTGACAAATTATTGGTCTGCAGGGAAAACTGCTGAGGCCCATTGTCTTTATTTCAGCTGACCTTCTGTTTACACCATGATGAAGTGCTTAGATACTCAGAGCACTCCCTGCATGTAGTTTATTTTTCCAAATATTCTAGTTCACTATTTTTAGAGCATTCATTTCAGTCTTGTCTGTATTTATATACATATATACACTATTGTAAAAAAAGTTCTGCAGTGAGACCCTTTGTCACTATGCAGTTTTAAACCAAGTCAGTGAGACACTAGCCTTATAGATTTTATTTTGTGAGCTGCTTATGCCTTCCCTTTGGCTAAAAAGCTTACCTATACAACATGAAGAATTGTTCAGAATTGCCTATTAACACCTGCCTTGTCAGAGACAGGAGGGAGGAGCTTCTCTCTATTATTGCACTTACAGAGGAAAAAGTCCTGAGAAGGAACAAGCATCACGAAATTCAGACAGTTCTGTAGTCCTGAGGATTGGTTTTAATTTCTGAGAAAAGCAAGAAATTATCCCATGAGGATGAAAGACACAAGCAAAACTGGAAACGCAGAATAAGCTACATTTCTTAACTAAAGAGTAGTAGGGGGAGCTGTAAATTTCTCCTTTCCTTCTGTCTGTCCTATTGCTGTGACTCCACAATATGTGTAGTGATCTGAGTAAAATACTTAGAGCTAGTGCAGCAAAATGAGTACTCATTTGACAAGTAGTTCCAAATATTCCAGACTAGAAAAACAGCATAAGTTAGGCAATTTCTAATAAATAAATAAATAAAAAGATAAAATCTGCTCCAAGCTTGAGCATAAATACATAAGGAACAATTTAAAAGGATGTTTATAAGCAAGGATCTTTCATAAAATATTCTTAAACAAAATTCAACACTTCAATTCCTGTTGATGTTAATGGCAATTGCTTTTGCCACAATGGAATGTGGATCTGGACTACTACCAATTTTTGTAATAAAATTTAAGACTAAAAGAAATAATTGCCTAAGATGCTGTGCAATGATAAAAGTCAAGTTCGCTCCCCCTTATTTGCTTTTACCTTCATAAAACTCTTGCAGAAATATCATGTACTACTATATAGTCCTTAAGATGTATGGAAAGTTTCTGTACACACAATAAGGAAATTATGTTAACATTGTTGAGGTGCAAGGAATGCTAATGAAGTTGATCTCTCTTTTTCCTGGAAGTCCTGGAAGGCAAGGGAACTGAAAAGAACAAAAGTTTATTTGGGTTCAAAACAAGCAAATCAAAATGTTGGAAATTTAATTAATCTCTTGCCAATTTATCTGAAGAATACCTCTGACTCCAGAATTTTGAGAGATGATTCAACTGCTGATGCAATTCAATTTAAGCAATTGTATTTTAAATGACAACATTTTTAAGTACATGTAATTGGCAGAATTAGAAAATATAAACAGTTATGGGTAAGAAACAGGAACAAGGATGCAGTTTTTAAATGCAGTGATTCAGAAATTTGTAGAACACTCTCTTTTGAATGCTGACATTAATTTCAGATGTTCCTTAATAAATTTCCTAGCAAAGAATTTTGCTCCTAATGCAGTCTATGCAAAGGTAGCAGCTCAGTGTTTGTGCAGAGCTCAGTGTTTGTAGTAAAAGATGTACAACTGCAGTGATTTAAAAGGAGTATTGAAATAATTACGCTCCAAGGGCACAGTACTCTTGCATTGGAAGAGATGCTAAAAAGATTAGAGGAAGAAGAAAGTGCCTCATAAATGTCATAGATCATTCTTATGTTTTTGTCACAGCCAAAGTTCTGATCTCAGGAGGGAGAACACCTGCAAGTACTAACGGGTTTATAACTCGTTTATATTGGTCATTCAATAATTAGGTTGTATGCAAGACACTCTTTCCTCTTTATCCTCAAATCTGTGCAAAATAGAATGAATTGTAGCTGAAGGGTCATCATCTTGGGATGTATGCTCTGAAAAAATGAGTATACATATAAACCTCAGATAAAATGAAGAAAATATGTAAGGGAGAAACTCTGCACTGTCAGAATGGTTGGACATTGGCACAAGTTGTCCAGGCAAGTTTTGGATATTCCATCCCTCAAAATGTTCAAGGGCAGGTTGGATTATATTTTAAAAATCAAAAGGCCAGAACTATCATATTACTAGAAAGATAAATTTATTGTATTATGTAAAATTTGGAATTCATTGTATGACTGTTGTTTGGTTACGGTTGTTTGTTCTGGGTTTGCTTTTTTAAAATTTAGTTTATTTTGGTGGTCCTAAACTTTGGCCTCAATTATACCAATGAAAATTTAGAGAAATGCTACTGGAGTTAATATTGTTCTGAAACTACACCTGTCACTGAAGTCAGGAGATGTGGTTACATTTATTCTTGTCCTTTTTTTGTGTGTTATGTGTATAAAATAAGCTGTCTAATAGGAAAAAAACCCAAACAACAACAACAACAACAACAAAAAGCATGCAAACCCCTCCTCCTCAAACCAAAACAAAGCTCCCCAAAAATAATCAACCAAAAACCCAAATATCTGCTTACTGTAAAGAACCCAAACCCATCCAAACCTGTATATACCCAAAAAATCCTACTGAAAATCTAAATAATCTATAGTCTGGCATTTGGATCAAAGACAACAATCTACAACCCAATAAGTAATAGGATGTAGAGGTGCAGTCTGTTTTAATCTACGATACAGCATTGCTGGAACCCTGAAGCCTGGGTTTTTTGAACTTTCTGTGCTTTCTGGCACTGACCCTCAAAAGAACACTACTTTTGACTTGAGGCCATGGAGGTGGCTTCCAAAATTGAGTGACGGAGTTAGAATCACTGGTGTGTACTCGGAACAGAAGTGTGTAATATCACATGGTGAAGAGTTTGGAATTTGGGGTTTTGGAATATAGTAATAGGTATGGGACAAGATGGAGGTTCTTGGGCGTAGTCTTCTTCTTCCTTCTTTTTCCTTCTTCTTCTTAGTTTTAGGTAGTAGTTTTTGTTTGGGTAGAAAGTACCGCAGTGGGGGTCACAGATGTTTGGTCATTGGGTCAAAAGTATAAATAATATAGATGTTAGCTTTTAATTGGACTGTTTACCTTTAAAAGACCTTGTAACAAGCAAGATACAGCTCCATTTTCTTGCTTTTAGCTTGTTAGCTAGAACTGCTGTGGAACTCACTGAACTATAGATAAGAATTAATAAACAACTGAGTCTGAACACAAAAATCCATCTCTCGTGCTTCAATCCTGACTCTGAGTGAAGGCAGAGGAAAAAGGAAGCCAGCCACTAATATGTGGTGCCACTAACACAGCATGATCACATTTACATTCCAGTGTCTGTAGTCAAGTTGAGGAGCATTACAATTCACTTCCATTGTTAGGACAGTATAGACATGTTCTCACACTGGAATTTTTGCCTGCATGAGGCAGGTCTGAGAAACTACTCCCATTGAACTGTCATTGAGAGAGATTTTAGTAGTAATATGTAATTTTAAAAATTAAGAAAAGGTAAAATTAATATTTACGAATCTTAGGGATGGACACAATCCAATCATGGATTTTAAGAGACCTCTGAATCATGAAATTAGTGAGTGAAGAGGTGAAACCTGTTACTTAAAGTGGCCTCAGAATATGGAATTGAAAATTTTTACAAATTTTTAAGGACTTGTAGTAAAAAATTCCCCAGAAGATCTGACTTCTCCTCTGGTCATATTAGTAGAAAAGAAATTAAATTTTGTTTTATAAACATGGCTTAAAGATGCTTATAAAAGGAATTTGTTTTATCCCATGCATACTTTGAAGAAAAATATACTTCACTAATCAACTAGATTTTTTTTCCCCAGAGTTTTGGAATTGTCAATGAGCATGAGTGTGTGGGCTCTGCTTAGTGCAGTATGCTGAGATTCTTTGAAAGTCTTCTGAAAAGAGCCCTCAGAAACTACTCTTGAAGAAATTAAGCTTGATGAAGTAAGTGGAAAGGTCTTCCTGTGGATGAATAGTTACTTGACAGAAAATTAAGCTAATGTAAAAATAGTCAGCTTTCACAATGGAGAGAGGTAACTGAGAATCTTCCTTCTAGAATTTTGAGTCTGAGAGTTTGTCATTTAATGTATTTTTGGGGGTTGAATTTTTCCCTTTTCTTTCAGTGGAATTTTTCCCATTGTTATGCTAAATATTTTGGGCTAGACACAAGCTCAGATAGCTAGTAAGTTTCTCTTGCAGGAGGTGGGGAGAGGGGGAACACTGGAAAAAGAGAGGTGAGGTAGGGGCCTGCTCTCTCGGGCTCTGGCTCCCTCGCTCATCTGGCTTGGAGAAGGATGGTCTCTAGAAACTCCGCTCTGCCATCCCAATGCGGGGGGAGCTGCCTTCCTTGGCTGTGGGATCCCGCAACCTCCCTGCTCGGACGCTCTCTCTCTCTCCTGCATCTCCTGCCGACTTCAGCACATCCTTTTGGAGCATCGGGATCCGTGAGCAGCGTCTCCCCTCCGCCCTTCCCATCTGGGACAAGATGCCATTCCCCGCAGCGCCCCTCCAGCCACGTGAAACCACTGCATCTCCTCCCTGCTCACCGAGAGCTGGCAGGCAGCGCCAGAACGGTACCTGCACCAGAGAGGAAAGGTGTCCACAACCGGAACTGTTTACTGGGTTTTCTGCTCTGTTACTGTTGATCTCGCAGTTATTGTTGTGCTGTGTTTCCCTTGTTACATATATATATATATATCTCAGTAAAGAACTGTTACTCCTACCCCCATATAAGGCCTGAGAGCCCTTTAATTTCAAAATCATAGTAAAGTGAAGGGAGGGGGGTTTATACTCTCCTTTAAAAAAAAAAAGGACCCCCTGTCTCTTTTAGCAAATACCTGTCTTTCAAACTAAGACATGTATTTATGAATGAACTGGAAATGAGATGAAGTAAAAGTATACTTAACTATGCTTAACTCTGAAAAACATGCAGTAGAACAGGAATAAATGAAGAGGCACATGGAATAGTTTTACATGAGCAGAGACTAAAGCTGCTCCATCTAGAAAAGGGTCAACCGCAGAGAATATGACAAAGACCTGTAAAATTAGAAGATAAAAACTTGCCAGGGGAAGACCAGTCAGTATTTTCCATGGCACACAAATTAGAAAATTGTTGAACACTTAAGACAAACAAAATGGAGTGGGTTTTTTTTGCTTTTTTTTACACTATGACTGGTTGAATTTTTTAGATTTCATCAATGGTCAGAGGATATTTAACATTCAGAGAAGCTATAGAATGGCTAAAAAAAAAGTTGAGAGAATTTTAGGAAGGATTGTCTGTTGAGTGCTATTAAACATGCCTCTGTAAGCAGTTGTTACTGTCATTATTGTTGTATAACATGGTTGATACTTTCTGTTGTGCAGTACTTAGACAGTCCCTGCTTATTACACGGATGCCAGATTCAACAAAAGGAACATATATTTAAGGAACTAGCAAAATCATAGATGGAAATAGTATTACTTACTACACCTTGATTCTAATACAGCTGGCTTTTCCAGACCCTGAAATATGTAACATTTTTCAGAGGGATTAAAATGGCCATGTGAAGTACCACAGGTTAAACTCATACTGGCTAAGCTGAGCGCTTTAATTTTTTTCCAATGTCTTTCAGACATTCAGGCTTAAAGGCCTGAACAAATATACTAGACTTTGGGTAATATGCCTATGGACATGAACGTTTTAGGATTGAGTCTAGCCTTAATGGGGGGAAAAAAGTAACTGCATTGAACAAAATGTGCTTTTGAGGTAGAGCAATTAAGAAAACTTATTTCCTTTCCTTTTGCCTTTGAGTAATCTCAATGCAAGAAAGTAATAGGAAGAATTACTCTTCTTGACCATCAGTGGTCTACAAGAATACATTCCACTGTACCAGTCTTCACACAGTGCAAGGTATTCTCTCCTCCTTTGTGTTTTGTACATTGACCCATAAAGAAGATTGTGCTGGGATTGCATCTCAGAGATGTTTGTTAAAAATAAACAAACATTAAAAAAGCCCAAACCGTTAGGTTGTACTGAAATTCAATCTATATCTGATATGGCTCGGGCTGTAAGAGAAATGCTGTGGCAACTCAGCAACTCAAGTTGCTGTGGCAACTCTTCTTTTTCCACTTGTAGGGGTGTTAAGAGCTCTTTTCAAGTCCAAATGGTTGCAAGGAGAGCTTTACAAAATTTAGTTGTTGTGGTAGAATCTTGTGACTAGAAATCTTATAGAATGCTTGTATGTCCAATACTTGAGATGATTGAATATTAATCTGGATGGATGAATACTAATCTGGAATTTAATTTTGTTAGATTCAGATTATGTTCTGAGGCATGGTAACAGACCAGTGCTGGGCATCTATTAATGAGATTCAACAACTGAAACTTGATTGTTATATTTTATTTTCCTTGCCCAGGCAAAAGATGAGGGCAATCTTCCCGTTGGAAAACTGCCATTTAGTTGGCCACAAAAACATTTAATCTTAAAAAAAAAAATAAAAACAACAAAACAAACAAATCTCAATCCACAAATAATCCCACTCCAAATCAAAATCCTAAGAGAAAGTGCTGCACACAAGAAGCACTAGCCATAAAATACTCCTCCCAGTGCATACTTACAAAAATGTAATGCTGCCTATGCTACTTACAACACTTTTGCAGTCATGCCTGTAGATTCTGGACATCAGCTTAGCTCCTGCATTTAAAGAAAATATGCAACTGTGGCTTTCTTACAATAGATGCTGGATGCTGTAATCCTTCCATAGAAACCTACTGGAATTTATGGTGTAAGCTGGGCTTGTGGTAGTCCAGATGCCAAGCTGTGATAGTCAGGGCAGAGGCATCTTAAAAACACATCCACTGTTGGCTGTCCCAACAGCTCTCATGCTTCCAGAATAGTCCACAGTTTGGAATAACTCACATTTGCAAATGTGAGTTAATTTGCAAATTTCCCTAATGTAGAAGAGTAAGACAAGATAGATGAATACTATGGAAAACCTTAATTTCCTTTGTATGAAGGATACAAATATGTTGGAGTGTGAAAAGCAGAGGCTTCTCTGAGTCCCACAGAGAAAGAACAGAATGCAGGTTTTGAATTAAGACCTTCAGATAAATTAAAGTATATTAACCCACTCATACATGAAATAGAGGTGTAAGCTTAAGTTTTAAGTAAGTAAGTAAGTAAGTTTAAGTAAGAATATGTTTTAAGTGCCTTAAAGAGCAAAAGCCTTAGAATCTGGTGTAAAAAACAAGCTTCAAAAACAAGCTTCAGTGAGAGCTCAAAAACATAGTGAGAATATTGCTTACATTCTCCAGATAGAACAAGATAGGCTATATGCACAAGTTATGTGTAAACTTTCTTACTGTAGAACTAGAATTCTAATAGGTTTAGAAGAAATGCTTCAGGTTCATGTTTGGGTAATTTGTAAATAAGAATCTGTGCACTGGGGAGAGTCTCTCTCCCTCTCTCTTCACCACCATCATCACTGCCTGGAAGAAGATAGGAGTTGCTGCTGCAACTTCTGCTTCTGCTCGAGACTCTGTATCAGGCCGCAGCTTCTACCTCTGCTCAAGACTCTGTACCAGGCTGCAACTTCTGCCTCTGCTCAGGACTTTATACCAGGCTGCAGCTTCTGCTTCTAATCGGGACTCTATGCAGAAAGCTTTTAGCACAGACTTTAACACTTGGGACTCTGTCTCTGAGACTGATGTGCTCTTGTAATAAATAACTTTACAGCAACCAACAACTGCTCTTGCTTTTGAAGACCTAACCCATAGCAATCTCGACACAAATGAAAGGGAAAAATTTGGTGTAGTTTGCTTGGTTTTTCTCCCCTCAAATATTCCAGGTTTTATTTCTGAAATAGAAATATAAGGTCAACTTTGTGTGGCATTAGAATTAAGAATTATAAAGTTGGGGATTATTGTATGTGTCTGGCTGAAAATATATTTGAAATTAAATCCAATGTTTTACTTTCCTATTGTTTTCCATTCCGACTTCTCTAGTGTTTTTAACTTCCTGGTGTTCCACACAATGATTGGCACAATGCTGAAAATATACATGTGATTTATCTTGGAAGAATACAAATGACCACTAAGATGTGCTGGACCATTGAATAGTGTTTGCTTTAAGCTGAAGAAAACCTGAAGGAATTTCAGAAATCTGCAGCATATATGTCGTTTTTCTATTGGATTTGACTCCATGCTATAAAAAAAAACTTGGGAAAATATAATTAAACCAACAGAATAAAAAAAATCATAAAAACCATTCATTAAAAATTATAGCAGACACTATATCAGGCACCTTAGTTGCCTGATGTTTTTGCAAGAGGCAAAAACCTTTGGTTTTCTACCAAAGGTAATACATGCTGTCCTACACTCTCTTCATCTTCTTTTGGATAAGGTGATTTCAATTTCACAAGTATTAATGCTATAGCATACAGGAACCATTTGTTATTAAAACCCTCATTATGGTTTTCTGAAGAAGAGGTAATTGCAGGAAGATCAGAAGCTAGTGGTTAATGTATGTCTCTAATGAATTCTACTTGGTTTCCAAAACCATAGCAACTTATATGTCTTAAATTACATGATTTTTCTTTCTTCATTATAACAGTCTTAGTAGACCTTAAAAATATTAATAGGGATGGAAGAATTATGCAAGGGGAGACAGCACAAATAACTGATGTAAGAAGCTGCCAAATGGGTTAGGGGTATATAGGTAGCATTTTCCTTTTTTCAAGAGTGTTCTAAATTCCAGTAGACAGTGATTGTTCTTCCCTTATGGTTGGGAAGAATAAGGAGGTAGTGCCTTTCATGCCCCCTTCCCTCACTTTACAACCTAGTAGTTAGCTGTCTTCTGAGTTTGGGATTCTGTATGAGCCTGACAAATAGTAGGGGTTACAGATGCCATTTATTACATGCTGATAAATGCTTAGAAAAAGCAAGATATTCTCCAGCATCTTCCCATGGAGGTGAAGGGGAGACTATGTTTCCAAAGGTAGTCACAAACTATGGAAGTTATTAGGAGAGTAAGTGAAGTATGTATGTGTGCCTTGGGGACATGGACATCTGAAGTGGCATGGAATCAAAGTCCTTCCATGCTGACAGACCTTTCTCTAGCAGGTTTTGCAATTAGAGGACTTGGGAAAGTTGTGGCATTAACGGCTCTCCTTTGAAAGGACCCCTTGTGAGAGGGGTCAACCTTAAAAAAATCTAGAGAAAAATCGATAAGGACAGATCTTTAGAGGAAAAAGAGATAACCAGAGACAATGTCATTAAATCTATCAGGGGTGTTTTCCCAAGGCCATAACACTGTGTGGAGCTGCAGTTTCTCAGCATCTGTCCAGCATTCTACAATATTTTAATGTTATACAGTTATTCCTTTCTTTGAATCAAGTTTACAGACTGCAGTCTGGCTGGTATATGAGAGAACCATGATAAAATTACAGAACATGCCTAACTAATTCTAGCAAACTCTGAGCTCTCTTACAGCTCCATAGACATACACCCTAACAAGCAACACTAAATGTATTGTACATGAAAGTATTTTACTTAAAGCTGTGGCAACAGAATAAACAAACATTAGCAAAATGGAGTCCTGCTCTGATAAATATATGGTACATTACATTCTGAAAGTGAGACTATTGGGACCAGGTTCTCCTCATCTGATTTAGACCAGCTCAGAATCATTAACTGATATGAATTTTCACAAGATCTGTAAAAATATGAATCTAAAGTTATTAATTTCTTCCCTCCTTAGGGATGATTTTCAAACCATGTTTCTTTTATGCCATATAGTGTCTTGAGATTATGGTGCAGAATTCAGGCTTGGCCTTGAGAAAAGCAAAGAATCTGCAATTTGCCCAGACCAGCTATTGTCCACAGTCAGGGAAGCTCTGCTGCAACAACATGATGAATCAAGAAAAGGTAGTTAGCTAGTAAATAGTTAGGAGAGCCTCAGGTGTCTTCTGAATGCTAATTTTGCATGGGTACATAAATGCAGATTTTCCTGTAGACAGTGAAGGTCATTCTCTGAAATCAGTAAGCATTCTAAGTTGTTCTGACTCAGCAGAGGTAAGAGGTAATATTCATATAATCACTATTAGATGTAGCTATAGGTTATCCTGTAGCTTCTCTAAAATCTCAAAAATATTCTTTGTACATTGTGGTCTGTTACGAGCTGCCAGCTATGGAGTACCTGGCAAGGCTCTTAATGCACAATATCTTGACAGGGAATAGAACTAGTCAGTGCGTGAATGCATCTAGAGTCATCCAGCACCATTCAGGTTTGCACTTATATTTAATGGATGCTCGTGCATTGTGTATCTTAAAAATATTCAGATTGGGAGGCATTTCTGCAGGTCAAATGGACACACCTGCTGGTCAGTCCAGAGCCAATGCAAAGGCTAGATCAGGTTGCTAAGGGATTTGTCCAGTAGTATTGAGTATCTCCAAGAAGGGAGGCTCCTTGTGTCCCTGTGCAAACATGATCTAGGTTTTAACTACTCTCTGTGAGTGTGCCTTCTTCAGCTGGGGATAGTTGTCAGCTTCAATTTAAATACTGTAGGGCATCTTGCTGCTTGTCTCTGTGCTGATATTAACTGATTTGTGGCTTCAGAGGTTTTTAGGTCTTCTCCTACAACAATGTATTGTGGGATTCAATAAGGAACTGCAAGACTCAGATTTTGGGGGAGGGGGGGTGGTTTGGTGATTTTAGTTGACATGCAAAGATTGAGGAAAAAGCCAATTATTTGGCAGAAATTTCAAAGTAGAAAAATCAGAGATGTCTTTAGGACAAATATTCTTGTTCTGAATCTTCTTGAACTTTAGAAAACTAAGGAAAAAGACTTAGAAACTTTGCTCAAACACATCTCTGCAAGAAATAGGGGTGAGGTGAAGGAAACCTTGTATGACATATGCTATTTCAACCTGCAGGTGGTTAAACACTTTCGTGCTGCAAATACATTGTACTGCAATATATTGTGAGATTTTAAAGGAAGGTGACAGAGCTAAGAGAAACAAAATAACTGTAGTTCTCATGTTTTTGTCTTTGCATCTGATTTAGGGGAAACAGACCTATGAGCTAACAGACCTAATCAGCTGCTGGTCTGAATAGTGGGAAAGGATGAATCCATATAAAAGTAACAATCTCTGTTGTTAAAATGATGTTTACCTCTTTTAATGTAGCCTATAGATATGATTCAATATCTTGAATATTTCTCACCAAGAAAAGTGGTAAAGTGCTTGTGTTGCACCATTTTCATTTTTTTCTCAGAGATTTTGAGGGTGTCAGCTAGGTCTTGCAGTGTAATTCGGAGGCTTTTCTTGCTTTCATTAAGTGACTGCAGTCTCCTGAATGGGTTTATTGTTGCTTTAGATTATGGAAATTCCTTTGAGATATTTAAATAAAAACATGCTCTGTTCTGTTTTGGACCTATGTATACTACAACTGGCACCACACTTCCTCATAGTAGCTAAGAGTTGGCTTTCGTACAAGTAAATCTTCCCTACATTGGCTGCAGTTCAGCACAAATCCATATTCTGACAGAATTTTCCATGCTTGCTATTGAAAAACATCGTTATCTCCAATAAAGAAATAAAAGAATTTCACCAGTTGTCTTTAGCTTAAAAATGCTTACACACAGATGCCTTACATCCTTCAGAAAGATTAAGAAATGTGTGCCCTCAAAGTGATCTCCTGCGGTCTCTGTGAATCTGAGGACATTACATAAAAGAGAATGATGTGGAATAACTACTACATTTGCTATAGTTCTTCTGCCCTTCTCTCTAGCTGTCCAGACAGTACATCTGGACATAGACAACATACATTGTGATAGGTTGAAATAATTGAGTACTTCAGAAATTTCACTAGGGGAAATTCCTCAAAATGCAGCATTTGAATATACCACAAGTTGCTGATTTTGCTTCTAGATTCCTATTACAAATTCTCTGGCATTTTTAAATAACATGTAGGGGTTTTTTTAGAATCACATATATAGAATTTAGAGTTGAATTCTAGCTTTATTATGTAAAACAAAAAATACTAAACAAACCTCTCTCTCCCACATCTCCCACCTCCCCCCCACCCCCGCAAAAATAAACAAAACACAACACCCACCTCCCAAAATCAGAAACAACAGCTTAGGTTGTTAACATAATAAAGATCCTCTCAGAACTGGGTTAAAATTTTTTTTACAGCCCAGACTAGGGTTCAAGGTAACTGCAAAATCTGAAATCGTGCAAGTTTTGACAAGGTTTGATATTTTAAAAAGAACATTCTAAGCACTTGTGAAGATGCATGCACTTCATATATTTGACATAAAGGACTGTATAAGTTGTATTTTCCAAGCCTGAACTATGTGTTGAGATATTAATGAGAATTTTCAGTTTTGTTGTCATATTTGCTTGCTAGAAGCAAATTGATTTTCCTTATTAGCTGAAAATTACTGATACCCTTACTACAACAAAACAAACAAAAACCCACTATGTGAAAATACAGGAGAGTAACTGTTAGGAACAGTAGGCTATCCATCTGTCTTCATCCTAATTGTAGGTGGAGGGAATGTTCCATCATTTCTCCTGAAGTTCTTCTGCAGTCTTCTGATATCTGTGGGGAAATAAGAGTTTTGTTACTACAGCAGAAGCCATGGAACATGTACATGTTCTGTGTAGTGGGGGTGATTTCTGGATGCCAAATGTCACCAAAAACTAAGCAGCCTCTTCAGTTCACCATGTGTCCAGATTCTGCTTTCCACGCAAGAAAGATTATGAACTACTTCTGTTCTGAGACTCGAACCTCAGAGAATGTTTTAAGTGGTACCTTGCCAGTTCATTCAAGAGTGTTGTAGTTACACACCCTGGCCCAGCAAACCGTCTGTGGGATCTGCTGGTTGTTGAGTAGGCTTGGACTGTTTGGCAGTTGTGGCTGTAACCTTAGCCCATGGCTAACAGTGCTGGATTCAGAGCTTCAACTTGGAGGGTTGTTTAAGCCTCATGGAGTAGTCTCAGTGTGACTTACCTACCAATAAATCTTCTAAAATTTGTCTTTCAGAGCCTTTTAATTAGTTGTGATTGCTATAACATCATTAAATCTCTCAAGAAGACTTTACCTGGAGTTGATGGAGAGGTCATTTTTGAGTTAAAATTCTTGTTTTAACATACCCCAGTGTCTTGGTTTGAAAGACAGGTATCTGCTAAAAGGGACAAGAGCCTCTTTTTTTAAAGGAGAGTATAAACCCCCCCTTTTTCCCTTCTTCCCTTCACTTTACTATGGTTTTCGGAATTAAAGAGCTCTCAGGCAGAGATATGGGGGGGTAGGAATAACAGTTCTTTACTGATATATATATATATGTAACAAG
>VZTT01064890.1:3240-21102 GCA_013400855.1 Buphagus erythrorhynchus | reverse complement strand
TGTCTGTAGAGACTTAAAAATGGAGACAATGAAGAGATTTGAGTCTCATAGGGTGCATTTCAGAACAGTGCAGAAGTGGCAAAAAACTGTGCAAAGAAACAGCCAAAGATGAACATGCATTTATATTCATCTCAAGTGGTAGAAGAAAAGGTGTCAACAAAGCGCAAGTCAATCTCTCTGTGTTTAGTTCTGGCTTATTATGTGTGTTTAAAGATAATCAGTTCCAGCAAAGATAGAAGGTGAATTTAGATTATCTCATTAAATTAAAATTGTTTTATCCATAGAAGCATATCTTCAATATAGAAATAGGGAAATGTGAATGTCAGTCTAAAAATGTCTATGGCTTAGGAATTACCTATATAAGAATAGGGGCGGTGGATATTATTCACTTATCCCTCCCTAAAGGCATCTGTAATCAAGTGTTAAGGGAAGGAGGCTGTTCCAGAGAGTGATTTAGTGCTTTCTCAGGTGTTTGGGTTTATTCTTTAAACATTTAGTGAGCATTTTAAGTAGCTATGAATCCTGGAAGGTAAATACTTCTCTTAATAGTCTTAATAATATGACTTACTTCTCTGTTTTGGTCTTTTCATTTCTGAGTGTCCTTGTTAAACTTAGAAAATTGGTACTGATCAGGACAGCAAAAGTGAATACACATTTGTTTGTGGGTTAATAATTGAACATTTATTTAAAACTATTTTATTTAAAGTTTCAAATTATTTTGGCGGGGTACTTTTGTTTAGTTGGTTTTGGTTTTTTGAGGGTTGTTTTAGTCCTTCTCCTTTTGGGATGTTTGGAGTAAAATACAAATAATACTTAGACACACACACACATAGATCTAGCCATTAAGTGACTCGAGTTTGGAACTGCAGTATAGAGAAATTAAGTTTATAATGCATTTTAAAATTAAAATAGTCCTTTCCTATTCAGTAATAACAATGATCGATCAGTCATGTCTTGTCCTGCCCATCTGTGCCAAGGAAATTCTTGGAATTCAAGGAAAAGCTTCCAGATCGGTTCTCAGGTTTGAAGTAAAGCAATTAAGACTCCAGCATAGGTGCTTTCACATCGGTCACATTAAGGAAAGGTCAAAAACAAGAAATCATTAATATTTAAGAAGGGTACTGCTGTGGGGGGTTCCTTGAGAGCTGATAAGCAAGGGAGAATATTGTGACCACTGTTTTTCACCAGGCTGGCAGTACTGAAACCTGTGGTACCTCTTAATTCACTCTGTATACTTGAGGGATAATTAATTCCTTGGAAATATATCTTGTCCTGAAATCTTTTGGCATTAATATAAGGAATGTTCTACTTATAAACAAACAAGTGTGTGAATTACTGTTATTCCCATCTGGAGGCTATTTTCTATGGGTAGTAAAATAAGTTTTCTAAAGAAAAATAAGACCCAAACCAAATAGATGATTTCTGCTAATCCTTTGAAAGTTCTTAAATACTTGATGTAATTATTGTGAGGAAACCTCAGAGGTAATCTCAGCAATGCATCTCTTTGCAGGTGTTGGGTGCAGAGCATTAGTAGCATGGCTTTTAGCTTTTAAATGTTATTCTGCAAACATTATTTTATGGGAAGTTGGCACACACTGTCATCCCCCATGGTGTGTTTGCAGATACATTTCATGCCTGCTTCCTGCTCATTTGAATAAGGATTGTGCCTGCCGTTGGTACCTTGAGTCTTGTACCAGTTCCACTGCTCTTGAAGAAAACAAAATATAAAACCTGCAATGGCAATGATATAAAATAATTCTTTCAATAAATTTAAAATTATAGAAAACCCCCAGCAACCAAAAAACAAACATACATACAAAACCCAAGCAAAAAACAGCCACCAAAATACCCCAAAGATCTCTCAAAACACAAAAACCCAATCCCAAACTTTCCCAAAGACATATATAAGCCAGTTGATTACTGAAGGCAATTACTTGGTATATTGGAATGTTTGTTGTGTTAGATACTGTCCCACTGTATGCTTAGACTAATTTAGCTGGAATATGGGTAAGATATTAATAGGCAAAATCTTATTGCAGTTGTTTTGTAAGTAGGTCTTTGAATCCTTACAATTCATCACAGTTGAGTTCTGCCATAATATGTTGTTCTTGTTGCAACAGATGTGCTACAGGTGTGAAAGCGATGGTTGTTGTTGCTGTCTATGCTTCCAGCCACAACAGAACTTTAGAGAATTGTCTTGCTAAGCTTTCTAACCTTTTTTTCTTTAAAAACCCGTATCTTGTCAAACCAGGTGATTGTTCAAGTGCATTTTGGAGGCTGCAGAAACCCGAGCTGTTCCAAAGTCCTAACTGCTGTCATTAGAGGGAGGAGAGAATTCTTTACTTTTTGTCTTCTTCCATTTATCTTTCCATTAAATCATAAAGATTTGAGTCCAATAAAGAAAGTGAGTGACTTGTGGCTATCTCTCTTTTCTAAGCCTCTTAAAGAAGAGAGGTGTGTGGAAAGAAAAAGCTATGTGATACTCATTAAATTTTGTACAGCTGAAGTAGTAATTCCCCCAAAAATAACACTTTACTTTCTTGGTAGAACCAGCTTAGAGAATAATTTTCCAGATTGTTCCCAAAAGTTGTTGCTTTCAAGACCTTCAGGGCTATCCACGTCCCTATCTACTGTATTTAGTTTGGTTTTTGAGGCACATGTTGTCTGGTGCTGCTGGTCTGCCTTGTCACTCATTCATTTCCACACAAGCACCTTTCTGTTTTCTCTGTGTTCCTCATGACTAAAAGGTACTTCATATAATTATCCATAAAGCTACCCTATAATCATATTTCAAACCCTGTCTTCAGTTCTCAGTCAGGATACCTGTAAAAAAAAGGTAACTTTTTCTCACAGAACCAAGAACACTGCTTATTAAACTGGTGTCTTGCTGATCTTACAATTCCCTGATCATCTGCTTCTTGTCTTATAGATTGTAATTCTTAAACGTGAAAGCTTTGTGCAATATGTAGCATATTTGGTTCTTTGTTTATTTACAGAGTTTTATAGCATTATGAGAGTATAACTGACTAAAAATAATCCAAATTTCTAGTGTGTTCCTTGCTCTGTCTCATATGCTAAATGCACAAGTCCTTTGGAAGCTATATCATGATTTCAAACTCCTCCCATGCAAAGTGACAAGCCATATAGTTAGTTAAGAAAAGGGCTTGGTTCATCATAGGTCATATAGTCTGATGCTTTTGTCAACAACAAAGCAATTTATTACATCATTTGGTATAACTAAGGCTTGAACTGAATAGGTGTTCCATTCCTGGTTACTTTGTGGGCAACAGTATGGCTGCTGTGTCTTTACATGTCTTGACTATTTCTGATTTTCTTGCAATTTCTGATTTGGATGTATAAATATTGCAAATTCCTGATATCGATAAATTCTAGCACGTACAGATGAATTCAGCCCTGCCTTTAGAAGCCATGATTCAAAATATGACATTGTTAGTTTTTTAAAAAAATGTATGTTATATTCACAGCTAAGGCTTGGTTTCTTCTGTGTAAGACCTTACTGTAGAATTAAGTATGTGCAATTATAGAATGTAGACAATTTAAATCTCATGAAACTGCTGTTTTGCTGACATGGCGTGTTCTAGATTGGCTTGACCCACAGGGTGAAGTATGCACCCAGTTTGCATTTCTCTGTTGTTGGCCTCAATATTAATACCCACAACAGCATGTGTGAAATACGGCTGAAAGAACACAGACCACAGCTGATCCATGATAAAAGCACATTAAACAGAAAAATATTATAGAAATTCTCTTTTCTTCCACTGCTAAGTGTAATTCTTTATTTCACTGTGTTTATGAAGGAGAACTGATACTAATCTGTCTGAAGTGTCTCAGAACATGCTTTTTCCTCTTGCTATAATGTAACTTTCAGCAGAGCATGTAATGTATTTGTGTATAAGTTTGTGAGGACTTGAAGAATAACATTCCTGGTAAGTGATAGAAGAACAAGAATCTTTGTTCTCAACTACATTAATTTCCTCAGGGTTGCTGAGTAATTACCTAAGTGTGAGAGTTCTGTTATTATATCAGGCTTCTAGCAAATTAATGTGATCACACTCCTCAGAATTTGGCCAAATTTTTGCCATGGAGATACTCTAAGTTCTTGTGCCAAAGTTGTAGATTTGGCATAATTAAGTCCAGAGTAATGTATGGCCAACTTGCTGTTGGTATTTTAAACCTCTCTGTATTAGAAACATCCATGGGAAAATTCCTGAGCACAGGAATACCAGTTAATTGAAATACCAGAACCTGTATTTTTGTCTATGGGCTATAGTAAACAGGATATATGATACAATTCTGTGCTACAGTATCCTCAGCTATTTAGCCAAAATATCCACCAAAGCAGCATTCAATGTTTAGATAATATTTCATCAGGCTACAAATGGATTAGATGGCTAAATATATGCTAAGGTGAAAGATCAATTGAAACAGATTAATTCAATTTCCATGTTACCAAATACCTTAGAAATTAATCTTGTATGTGTTTATCTGTCACCATAAAAATGTTACTAATCCCTAGAAAATGCTACTATCTCAAAAGTTACTATTTTTTTAAAAAGAGGTAAACTATTTTCTTTCTTAGATTTAAACTAAGAAAAGAAAATCTCTATACTTCACCTTTTACACCATGTCACCTGAAATAGGAAGTCTCCATTTTTTGCTAATTAATGTTATTAACAGCTTTAGAAACTGTTAGTTGGTATGGTCAAATGAAATCATTATTTTAATGACAATTAAATAATTGTTACAATAGTGGAATATTATGGTCTGGCATATGTTAGGGTGTTGATTGACATGATCATGTGTTTGTGTAGATACTATTCCCTATAGTACAGTGAATTCTTCAGGCACAGAATTCATTCAATGATAGGGTAATTGAGTCTCAGCAGTATTTAGAGAGTGTGTAGAAGTAAATGTAAAATTTTCAGGGCTGTTCACTAGGGATTTTTTGTCCTGTATCCTAATGATCAGCTGGTATTTATGTGGCTCACCAGGGTTACTACTGATTGCTGACAGGTTTCCAGATGATAGCTTGCCCCTACTTAAAGCACCTTATTATTACAATTTACATGCTTTTAGCATGACTTTTAAATCCTAAGCTAAGTGTGTAGGTCTGTCAGTAAGCAAAAACATTTAGTATATTTTGAGATATAATGCACCCAGAAACCCCTGAAAGTATATTCAAAATGAGGTATTATTTTCTGTACCAGCAAAGGTAATTTTATGACATGAGTCATTTGCTAGGACTGCCAGTGCGGAGGCAGCAGACTCCATGCCTCCTGTATGATGCTGGAGTTGCTTTGTGAGTAGGGGAATATAAGGCCTAGCAGTGAGAGATACGTGTACACTGGAGTCTGTTCTCAGTAACTGCAAGCCTCTGGCTGCAGCTCTTTATTCTCATCAGGTCTCTTCAATATATACTGCTCTTTCTTATTATAAGACTTGTTTTCTTATCCACAGCCTTCAGGGAACAGAGGGAAGGAATAGATTATTTTCTATATGTGTGACAAAGAGAGACACCTTTCATTTTCCTACATTTTAACACCTGTAAAAGGCAAACATTCCAGGGTGGGAGAATACCACAAAAACCACATTTTTTGCTCAGGAGAGGAGATCACTTATAAGATATATTTGTTTGCATCCTTCCAATATTCTAGGTCTCAGATGTAAAAAAGAATGCTGTGCCACAAAATACTAGGTGAATCTCAAATATTTTTATATTTGCATAAGACTGAGCATAAGCATAAGACTGAGGTCTCTCCTGTGAAAGTCTCTTTTTTGTGAGAGAGCTTGACAGAGATGACTACATGTAGCATTCAAAATGCGAAAAGAAATCCTGATGTCATCCGTCTTGAGATCAGCTTGATGCAAATCAAAACATATAGCTACATTAAGTTTAATGGAACCAACAGTAAGACTGTCAAAGATGCTTCATTCTCTTGAAAAGGTCATGGGAGGTGGTAGTAACCTCGGACTTGGGGTTTTATGACAATATTTTAGATTTGGATTTGAGTTTTGGGTTTGTGTCAGACTTATTTTTGTTTGGTGTGTTTTGTGTGTGTCTTGCTTTCCTCTTGGAAGAAATAATAGGTAAACTTGGGACTGGCAAACTTGGAATATCTCATTCTGGAATATTCTTGAAAGAGTTTCTTTCATATAATACAGCTTGCAGGGCTACTTCCAAAAAAAATAAAAGGCCTTAAATGTCTTCTATTTTGTATGTCAAAAAATGGTAATGAACTCTTGTTGCAGTGTGAGGAGATGGTAGGTTGCTGCAGCCTTCCTGAAGTGTCCCCACAAGGAGAACACTCCTCCAAGCACACAGCAAACACCACATTCACACACAATAGCTGATTATCTAAAGTGGCGGAGGCAGAAAGGGTCTTTGTATAGGTTTCCAGTGGTAGTTTATTTTATTTTCACTGAAAGGGTCCAGAGACAAAGACAAAGAGATGTAGAGGGTCCAGGATTATATACTGGTACAAGGGAGCAGAGCCAACAGCAACAACCAATCACCTGAAATTGTGGGTGGGAAAAGGATTATAGTGACCAATAGGAAAACACAAGGGTAAACAGACAGGGTACAGACTAATGAGGATACAAAGTAACTGCTAAAACTTTGACCATATATGGCTAACAAGGGGTTGAACAGCCAATGGGCCAACAGGGGGAGTGGTACTGGGGTTGATTGACAACATGTCACAGGAGTCCATGGGAGAGGTTAAAGTTTAGGGGCATTCTTCCAGGGCATAGCCCCAGGAAGTCCCCTAGCAGGCCCACAGGCTTCCACAAACTCTGTACTAGCAAAATGGGCTAACAAACTTTGTGTAGTTAAAGTTAATGCCAGGTGACATGAAAATTATATTCCTTAATTTTATTCCGTGCAGGCAAGACAGAGTTGGCATTAAGTCATATGATATTGTTTGGCCATCTCTCTGCATTTTTCTCGCCCTTCCTCTCCATCCTGCCTGTACCAGTACATGTCAGGGAAACTTTGCTGGTCCATCAGATTAGTTTGGTTTTAAGGCAATTCAGGACAGGTTAAAGGATTCAGTCCTGTCTGATCAGTTTCCATGACTGAACAGGTAAATGTTCTATTGTGTTTTTCAGTCAAAGTTATTCAAAATAGAAAAACTAATTTAGAGTGTATCCAAATTAACCCAAATAATTCTGGAACAGCCTTGTTAGGAAGCAAGTCAAGATACAACTGTGCCAATAGGTCATAGGAGGATGTACCTTCAACCAAGGGACATGGTGGGAAGCAGGCAGGGACAATGATGAGCAGCCTGAAGGTGATCAGTGTCCAATTAACGTCTTGGTAGATAGCGTTAAGTATTCAATTACTAGTCATTTCTGGTAACAGATGAGAGGCAGATGGACTTCTGTGATGGGAGTTAGTGCCCCAGACTACTGGCTCGATTGGCAACAACAGGAGTAAAAATATGAGCTCTCCCTGATTTTACCCCTGATTGCAGTACCAATACAAAGAAACAAATTAGTCATAATGGATGTTAGTATGCTGTAGCTGATGAAAAACTTTCAGTTGAAGATTATATGTTCTCTGCAGTCAGGAATGGAATCCCACTTTACCAATGGCATTTATGCCCTGAAACTCTGAGCGCATCTCTAATAGTCAAAACAGGAGGGACAAATGAGAAGGAGTGAGGGCTATATGGTGTAGATGTTTTCTTAGCAGTACTCTGTTGCTGACATCATTGAGCTATAAAAGAAAGAAATAGCTGTAACAATCAGATTTTGGAATATAAGTGAGCTGTAAGACCTTACCACATCACAGCCACAGAAGACTGTGCTGATGGCAAGTTGTTCTTGCGCCTTTCTCATGCTAGTGACATGCTCATTCTTCCATCTTCCACCTCAGATTTTGCTTATTTTGTTTCCTGTTCTCATTCTCTTCATAATGTTTTTCCTTGGTACTTCTTTTTTATAAATAGAGCTGTTGCCCACCAATAAGTCAATGTAGTTGTACTGGTTTGGCACTAAAGACAGCCCATGGAAGTGATTTCTCCTAAGAGGAGCAGCTAGGCTTCCTCTATGTCTAACAAAAACAATCAGTGATTGGTTTTGAGAACTGACAACTGGTTAAACCACTGAAAGAGACAGACACACCTCTGTGAGATTCACATTTTAAAACGAACAAACCCCGAGAAAGTCCTACTCCCCTTCCGGCCACAGTACAAGTAATACCAGCCCAGGTCCCTTCGTATGACCCGCGATCCTTGCTTGGGCCCAGGGCCGGGCTCTCTGACACAGCACTTAGGAAGCTCGGCAACCCCGTTTTCAGCCCGACCTCCAGATAGAAAGGGGGAGTGGAGGCCCGCGCGGCACCTAAGACCTTAGTTTTCCCTCCCTCCCTCCGTCCCCAGGCGCGGCCCACAGCCCGTGGGGCAGCAAAACATCTAGCCAACATTAAAACCCCGCCCTGCCGCCGGTCCGCGGGGTCTCCCCCCGCCCCGGAGGAGTGGCTCCGGGCGGCCAGGTCCTCCCCGCCTCGCCCAAATAGCGTCGGGGAGAGACAGCTACGCCCATTCTTGCAAGGGCTCCCCACCCCCTTTGCCTGCCGGGCAGGGAAGAGGGAAGATCAGCAGCCCGCGGCTGGAATTAAGTGTAGCAAACGTAAAAAAAACAGCCATACAGTCGAAAAAAACACCACCGCTTTCTGGCTGGACCCTTACCTAGCCTAGCTCCAGTGCGGCCTTAAAAAACCTTTAATCGTAAATCACTCCAGGCCACCACCTAAAAAACATCACATGGCCATCCGCAGGCCCGGGCAAGGTATTAACTCTTTCACTACTCAAAAATAAAATTTGCAAATACTTTGTTCTCTCTCCTGAGTAAAAGAAGAAAACCAAGATGAAAATACGCACAAAAACAGCATAAAAACACCAAAGTCAAATAAAAAGAAAAGTCAGGTCCCAGATGAAAGAAGGAAGTCCTCAACTGAAATTTCTCTTTTTTTAAACTATGAAAAAAAGACACTTATTTCCCTATAACACATAGAAATTATGAAGTAAATTAATGTTTTAACTGTAAATATGAGCAAAAGCATTAGCTAAAATAAACAAATGTTGAAATAGCTATAATCCCATAAATTTAAATAGGAAAAAAAACCCAAAAGCTCTGCTGCCCCCAGGGAAGAAGTAAAAAAATTAAACCTCTGTTTTCAAAAACGAATAAAAATTTCGTTTAAACTGTTATAATCTTTAAAGTGTACCCCATAAATTAATATCGTCCCCAGTAATAGTTGTAAAAAAATTGTTAGTTGAAAAAAGAATTTTTACATAGTAATCAAATTTCCATTCTCCCGGGTGGCTGATCACTGTAACATTGAGGCCAGAAAAAAAACTGTTTTCCTGTATAAAAATCTCTATAGACTGAAGAAAAAAATCTCCTCTCTCAAGTAAATAAATAAAATACTTTTTTTTAAAATTGTAAATTAATGAATTTGTTTCTGTATGTTGTCAGTAAAAAAAAAAAAAAAGTGTGGAAGAAAAAAAAGAAAAGTGCTCTAAAAGTTTTATTCTAATTTTTATTATTTTTCCTTGTAGTTTCTAATAATAAAAATTTTCTTTATACCCTTTAAAGTTTAAGCCTATTTTGCCTTCCTCCTAATCCTATCTTGCAGCAAGAAATGAGTAAATAATTCTAATAAGTGCACTGGCAATTTAGCCAGTGCTAAACCCAAAACAGTAGTATAATCTCACAATTGTTTCTTTTACTCCGTGTTTCCTTCTCTTCTGTTGTACTGACAAGCATAAAGCTTTGCAAGGATTCCGGTAAATATTATGGAACAAGCAGACTCTTTTCCATAGAATATATTCTGAGACATGTGAAAGGAAATAAAGTTACCCTGTGTGTCTATGTATTCTCGATGGATTGTTTCTCAATGACTTTTGTTATATAGTATGGGGGTCCACACTATTTAACATCTTTTTTAGAACTGGGATTATAGGACAAATTTGCACTCTTTTCAAATTAGCAGGTTATACAAAACTGGGAGGAGTGGTGAGTACACCAGATGATGGTGCTCTCATTAAGATGAGCCTTAGTAGGCTGGTGAAATGGGGTGTGATCAGCAAAGGGAAGTCCTACATCTGAGAAGGAACAGCCGTAGGCACCAGGACATGCAGGGGGCTGACTAGCTAAAAAGCAGCTCTGCAGTGGAGTGGACCTTGGGGTCCTGACAGATGGTGGGGTGACAGCAGTGCACCCTTGGGGCAAAGAAGGCCAACAGAATCCTGGGCTATGTTAGGAAGACTTTTGCCAGCAAGCCAAGGGTGGTGATGCTTCCCCTTTACAGAGTGCTGGAGTGCTGTGTCCAGTTCTGGGCTTGCCCATACAAGAAGGATACAGACTTCCAGCAGCGAGTAGAGCAAGAACTGTGAAGATGCTTAAGGGACTGCAGCATATCTACTGTGAGGAGAGTCCAAGAAAGTCAGGACTGTTTAGCCTGTGGAACAGAAGGCTCGAGGAGGATCTCATATACCTGTATAAAAGCCTTAATGGGAGGAAATACAGATGAGGGAGTCAAACTTCTCAGTGACACCCTGTGATACAACAATTGACAATGGGCACAAGAAAACATCTTTCATTGTACATGTGGTCCAACACTGGAATAGGTTGTCTGAGGGATTGTAGGATCTGGCCTTACTGATACTCAAAACTTGGCTGGGCACCTCCCTGAGCAGCCTGTTCTAGTAACCCTGCTTGAGCAGTGGGTTGGACGAGATACTCTCAAGAGCTCCCTTCCAACCTAAATGATTCTGAGAACACAAATAGAAGCAGTAAGTAGGCTGAGCTTTGGGAGAGAATATTTGGATTTAAATTATGTAGATATTCATGATACAATAGGTCAGAATACATCTCTGAACAACGAGCTTAGTGTTTTTTTCGCTCTATATACAGTTAATTTAGTGTAAGTCTTATTTCTTTTATCCTTCATCTCTTATGTCTTTTCTGCATTCTGATTTTTGTTCCACGATGGAAAAACCTAGTATGAATAAAACAGTGCTAGAACTGAACCTTTGCAGTTAAAGAAGAGAAAAAATAGTGAATTGGTGAAGGGAAGGAATGTCTGGCACAGCTGTTCCCAAGAGCTTTTGCTCAGCTTTAGCAGAGCTAATAAATATGACAGGAGCCGTAAAGGATTATTCATCTTTTGCTTTTAATGTAAGGTTAAATGTATCTAAATGCAAATGTTTTTATCCAAAGATTTTTATGTTTCAGGATAATTCACTGAATTGTGAATTGAAGAAGGTTTTAAGACTCTGGATCTTAGGCAAAATGCAGAAAAATCTTCTAATATCTGTTGCAGAGCTTTTCATCTATACATCTTGAATTGTTTTGTGAAGGGTTTTTTTTTTTTTTTTTTTTTAACGGGGATAAATCAAAGCAGACAGAAATTTGAAGAACTGGCTGATATTCTCAGGATGCATGAAGGTAGAGCCAAAACTAGAAACTGATTTCTGAGCTCCAGTGTGGCTCATTCTATTTGATGAAAAGGTTTTTCTTCCGTCTTTACATTCTTTGTTCTGAAGAAAACATGAATTGTCTCTCTCCTCACATGCTATGCTCTTAGAACCAATATTTCTCCTAGGATTCAGCCTCTCAAGTGTAAAGGACAACTTGTTTCTGTGATTTTGGGGTGAGGGACTAAGCACCTTGTGGTTAATAAAACTGAGGGATTAATGTTCCTAGATTTTCTGTGGTAGAAAGAAAGAAAAACATTGTTTCAGCCTGTCAGTGCTGGAGCTGGAATGATGACAAATATTTAATCTCTTTGCAATTTTGAAATCTATCTTGCTTATTTAGTGGGTTAAATGAGCCTTTAGTAAATAGTTTTATTTATTATTTGATTGGTTTTTAATATTTAAAGGTCTTCTTTAATATAAATGGAAGAAAAATTCAAAATAAATCAACCCAATAATAATTAAAAACACATTTAGAAAATGCTGTTCAAACAGCTGAGCTTTTATAATTTTTTTTAAGGTGCTTTTCCCCCCCTCAAGCCATTTGATGAAATTAAATTGAAAAATGCCACATTGTTGCTAAATATTACCTGGAGTCAACAGTTTCACACAGTTCTGCTTAACTTGCTGGCAAGATACTTGGAGGACTGGGTACTTCAGAGGACATAAATTCTGCTGCTTTGCCTGTTCCCTCATAAATTTTTTACTTTTGTGGAGTTATTGTGACAACAAGCACTTACAGTTTATTTGTGAAGGTGAACTCAGTGGCTCATTTTTTAATTTTTAATTTTTTTTTAATTCCCTTTTGGAGCAGGACATGCTTTGCTTCTCCCTTACTCCTTCAGTGATCTATTACTTTCTTCAACCTGTCTTTCTCTGAAGAACAGGAATGTTGATGCCAGTCAATGAAAGTTACATACTACAAACAATTAATTTCTGTGGAGAGGGGAATTGTCAGTAAAAGTAGCATTTATACATTTTTTTTCTTTCTGCCCAGTGAAAAAACTTGCAAGGGATTGTAAATCTAATGCTTGGGAGTCCTGTTCAGGGCAGGCTGGCAGGTTTCCCTTTCCACTCTGCAGGTTATATAAGCTTCCTCTTCCTGTTGCAGAGGGTAGGAACAGTATTGGTTTACTGCTTCAAGTATCTGTCTGTGATTTATGACAAGAAACAGTCTTCAGGATGGGTTTTGATATCCTCAGACAAAAGAAGTGGAATCCATGCAGGGATGGAACATTCCATTGAATACTCTAGGTATTCAGCCAAAATCTGATCCTAGCACTCATTCAGAATTGGAAGACTGGAAACAGGTATGAAAATCCAGCTTAATATCAGACTGCTGCCTTTATTAAAACCCAGAAAACATAGGAAAATGGAGTTTTATGCCTTTTTCTGCTCCATTCTTTTGCTCATTCTGTCTTTGGTGCAGTTTTGTGCATGTTCCTACGACAGGTTGTGGTCCCTTCTTTTCTGTTCACATTGGCTGTGTGTTCCCAGCTTTTTTCCTTTAATTGGTACATCTCTGACTATAAGGTACTAGACATCCATGTTTGTCCATAGAACTAGCCCCCCTCCAAACACACACACACACATACTCCACCCCTCTGTGGCATATTTCACCTAGGATCCTGAAAGGCTGGCCAAAAGGAAGGGGCAGAGGGAAGGCTACAACAAGATGGTGAGTCTGGAGGAGATGGAAGGAAATACTTTTTTCCTTTGCTTTCTGATAAAAATCCCATGTTACACAGCATAGTTACATAAAACTACAATCCAAGATCCCAGTCCTTTACAACAGAAAGCTACACTGTGGAAGAGCGGTAACATATTGCTATTGTAGTATAAGATTGAGGTGTACAAAGCCTGATTCTGAGACTCACACCTCGTTACCCAACACAGAGTTGGGGTATCTGGAACTTCTTGTGTTGATACATATGATACATCCCTTTCTCTTCAGCTGACCCAAAGATGAAATGATGGTCAAGGAATTGTCTTGAACATTAGAGAGAACAATTCAAGTTTTAGCACAGGAAGAGGGAGAAAGAATATTTTAAGCTGGCTTTAGCTGATCTATCTAGGAAGGTAAATCGTACTAAAACTGCTACCTGAACTTTCATATTTCTTCTTTTTTCCTGTCCCATATTTCCACACTCCTGATACTGAATTATTATTCAAAACCTTATTAATCATTAGTGTTCATGTGCAAAGATAGTAAATCAGAATTTGTGGGATAATGTTTTGTCTCATAATTTTTATTTTTAGGGCTGGTGCTGACAGGATATAGGTATAGGATTAGAAAAGTAAAAAGGGAATACAGCATACGTATATTCAAAACAAAACAATATGTCATGCATTATCTCACATTGTCTTGGAATGGGCCCAAACTCTCCCATTATTTTAAGTAGAGCATGAATGAAATTACCACCTAGCCCTTCCAAAATTGTAGAGGAAGAAATTTGCATAAACCTCTCACAAATCGTCCTGTATCTTGTTCTTTTTTTTTTATTTGAGCTAGCTGAAGTGTTAGAACCTGTGTTTTCTAACAATTTGTGAGAAGTAGTTGAAAAGCAAAAAATTGGTGGATGTTTTTTAATGGATTTTTCAGCTGGTGTTACTATTTACTCAGTGATTGTCTTCCTACTGATGGCCTACCAGCAACATTTTCTTCCCCGACTGCCTTTCCAAGTCAGGGCTCTTTTCTTGATGCAACTTTTGGCCTACCTGATGCCTAAAACTAGCTTCTAATGGTACTATCAATGTTTCCTAATGTACACACAACTTGACCTAGAATAGTAATACTGGAATTGCATTTTATGTGTGGCAGGAATCATAAAGTGAAATGTATAATGGTCTAATGAGAAAACTCATGAAAGTCTGTGTTGACATCTTTAATATCAAATCTGTGGTCTTACTTCCTTACAGTAAATGTTAGATCTGTTTTTGTTACCAATTCAAAATGATTCATCCTAGGACATAGGACACACAAGATTCCTAAATAAATACCATGTCATGACAGCACAATAAAACTCTATTATTAAAAAGTTTAGTGTGTATGAGTATTCAGACAACATGATGTACCCATCAGCTCATACATTAAAAAAATCCCAAGAATAAAATCTTCCAGATGGCATGAGCAGTGTTTTCATAGCATGATTATATGTTTAAGAAAACATGTAGTTCATTTAACTACAGTATTGAATTACTGACACTCCCAGGCAATACTAGAAATCATGCCATGGAGGCAGAAAATAAAAGAATGTCACATGGAATAAAGAGGACTATTTATTATTGATCATCAAAGGGATATAGACAGGTTCTTCATGTGGAAACTAAGCAAAGACAGCCAAACAGAGGGAGTAGTTATGTAAGAGTATTTAACAGCATTTTCATTTTCCAGAGATAAAATTAAAAGTGCCAGAATGTTCAAAATTTGCCTCTGCTTATCAACTTTCTATGAGGACCAGAGGGTCATTTTAATCAAAATGAAAGACACATCATATTAGGACAGCTTTGCTGACAGATTATTAAAATTAATTACTAGCATACACTTGTCCCAGATGCCTTATTGATGTCAGTTAGTAGGAGGCATTGGGAGGACTTACAGTATATGCTTTACTCTTTAAAAGCAATCTGCAATCAAGGTTAGCAATTCTAACTAAGTGAGAAGAGCTTAATACTAGAGCTGTCACTAGGCATTATTTTCAGATTCCTGACACATCTACATTAAAGCAGTTTATATGTAAAAGTTAATAGAGTCTAGGATATTTCATTATGTAAAACAATCTACTGTGTTTATTAGAACAACCACATATTCTCTGTGTAGAAGAGGCAGTGGCATAATAAGATAGAACTTCTAAGTTGGGTGCCTCTACAAGTTTTTATAATATCTAACAAAATAATTCTAAGTGACTATTTTTATCCTTCACAGCAGCTGGTGGACCTTTGGTCTGCCAACATAGTGTGTAGGCTTTGATGGTTAGTGGCTATGCCTACTGTCTTGCTCCCTCTCATGCCCCAATTCAAATTTTTGTTGACATTTTTTCTCTCAAGGCAGTGAATATTATATTGTAATTAACTGTGGAAGCTGGAATATTTGACAGATATTTAATGACAACTTGCCACTTTCAAATATGGTCAGTATGCTGCTATGCTTAAGAAAAGATCGTATTGTTGCATCTCCAGTTAGAAACAAGGAAAAAAAGGCTGTTGAATCTGCCTCATGAGAGCTTCAGGTGTTTTACCTGTTTCATTTTCCCCAAACACAGACCTTCAAGCTTATTCACTATAATAGCTATTAGTCAATATTAGAAACTCCTACATTAGGGGAACACTTCTCCAGCTATGTATATCTCTCTAAATAATACAAAACAAGGGCAGATATTTAATTCAGAACACATAAATTCTTTTCCATTTTAGAATTGGCCACGTGAAACTTTTTCTTTTAGAGAACTAGGAAAAATGAAAGGTCTGTGCAACCAAAAAAGAGTTGCTGAAAGCACATATGATGATAATAGAGTGTGATTTTTAAAAAATAACCAAAAATGAAATTAATTAGCTTCTAGGAGTATGTGAAGGAAAGACATTCTGGGTAGGAAGCATGCTAATACAATACCATCATCTTTATCCTTTTGCATAAGATGTCTTTTTGCAGTGGTATTCCTGTAACCTTGTTGGAAATACTGCTGCATCCCATAGTATTAATACTCGCTTTTTCCCTTCAAAGCAGGGCATGAAGAGATGCTGTAAGAGCACAAATGAAGAGCCCAGCTCCCAGGGAAATTGTGGTGCTGCGTGGTCTGGAATGCAGATCTTAGGTTCTCACTGTGATTCTTACTAGTTCTGTGGAGATTTTTCTGCACATCAGGAGCCAAGGGAATCATTTGACAGGTAGGACCCTCCCTTGGACCATTCTGCTTGCATCTTTCATTCTTTAGCAATGAAGTTGCAGTATGTGTCTTACTGATTTCTCTTCTAAATAAGAAAAGTGGTCTGTCAGGAGCTGCTCAGTTGTTTCTGATAACTCCAACCCTATGCTAATCATAACTCTGGCATGGTGTTCTCCATCTGTGTGGAAGAAAAGAGCATAGGAGGAGGGGGTAGCAGCAGTGCTGAGAATACACTAATGCTACAGCATTCACTAATGTTAAAGCAAGATTTCCTTGGCATACCATCACACGTTGTTATTGTGATTAATTATTCCCCTCAATGTGCTTAGTGTATCCTGATGCAAGAAATAAAAGGAATGACAAGCAGTGTTTACTCTGCCTTTCCCTACCATGATACCTGAGAATTCTCTGGCCTTGTTGCAGCTGTGCTGTCTGTATCTTTGCTAGATTTGTAGCATATTTATTTTCTACAGCGGGCAAACCTCTGTCTTCTCTAGAGATGTAGTGGGGATCATGCTTCTTCATACAGAAGCTTTTAGCTTCTGATTTGTTGCCTGTTTCCTTCACAGTGGAGGCTCTAATTTTTGTTGCTGCATTGATGATCATCTTTGGAGAAATGTAAGTCTAATAGGACACAGTAGAAAGAAACAAAAAGGGTAATTTTGTTATATTGTCTTATTTCATGGCAAACAGAACTTGACTCTTTGATGCCTTCTTCACTGGGCTCAACACAGGACCTTTTGAAAAGAAAGTGTACTTGCACAGAGGAAACTGTGGAGAAAGCAATCTGTGTGGTGGGAGAGTTTTTACTGCATTTGTGATGGAATGGAACACAGAGACCAAACATTCAATGATGTGAAAGGCTATGCATGAAGTGCTCTTACTTACCATGATGACTGAATGCATGTTGAAATTACCTTTACAGGAATAGCAACAAATGATCTCTGTATCTTCCCCTTCTACTCCCTCAAAGCTCTCGAGGCTGCATTCCTAATCAGTGAAAAGCAGGCATCTCACACCCATGCCAAGAGGAATAACTTGAGCATTCAAGCTCTGCTTTGGATTAAATGTTAGTTGTGTACCCTATATTGTCAGGTTATAAGAAATGAAAAGATAATGACAAATTCAGTTATAATTCTCTATGTCTACCCTCGTGTCCTGTTACTCAAATTCCAGTGTTGGAAACAAAACTCTCATTAAGTGCTAATGATTATAATCATACAGCTCTTTATAGCATATCATTGTCAATAATTATATACACACATTCTTGAGCTGGAATCTTTCTTTATTAAAAATACATTTCCTTTCCAGGGGCTTCAGTCACTAGACTGTGAAGTGAAAGTAAATTAGGCTGTAGCAGGCATTGCAGCTATAGTTACTACTTCTTCCATTATTTTGCAAGTTATTATAAGCTTGTATGATTGAAACTGCTATAGATAAGCATGCAGTAATATTTTCACTGTCACCATGATCAC
>VZTT01064887.1:121240-133485 GCA_013400855.1 Buphagus erythrorhynchus | reverse complement strand
ATCCAGCAATCTGCAAAATGTGCCGAATGATGGGAAGATTGTATATCTTATGCCATCACAAGTGGGCAGTCCCAGTGGTGCTGCTTTTACTGCACAGAACAAATCAAATTTGAATCCCACCTGTTCCAGTCAAGTGCAGCATGTCTCAAGTACTCTTTTCCCAACCCACCTAGAAAATCTGGCGAATCCTATGTTGCCTGTTGTGGAAAATGTCATAAATCCAAATTTGTCTACTCGTATTAAAAGTGAGCCTGAGAGTGTTTTGTGTTCACAAATGGAAAATCTGTCTGCTGCAACCTTACCTNTCAACCTTTTGGTTCCCTGTCCTCCATTTTATTGATTAGCAGAGCAGTCATCCTATTGATGGTGGTTCAGATCCTTTTCTTCCTTTGCCTGCGGAAAATGGTCCAATGTCTCTCTTTCCTTCGTCAGCAGAGAATCCTCCAAATTCAGTCTTCTCACAACTGGAAAATAACACAAATAGCTTTTCTTTGCAACTAGAAGGAAACACTAGTTCTACCTTCCCAAAAGAGGAAAGTGTTGATCAGATATTTCCCTCACAATTGAGTAATGAAAATAACTTCAGTGAAACAAGTTCTCAACATGCAGCTTCAGAAAAGGTGAAAAAAGATCGTGGCAGGGGCTCAAATGGGAAAGAAAGGAAGCCAAAACATAACAAGCGGGCAAAGTGGCCAGCAATAATTAGAGATGGCAAATTTATCTGTAGCAGGTGTTTCAGAGTGTTTACTAATCCTAGATCACTTGGTGGTCACTTATCTAAGAGGTCTTACTGTAAGCCTCTTGAAGGATCAGAAATTTCTTCAGAAGCTCTGCAGGCTAATGGACAATCTTTGCTTGCCAGTATGATTCTTTCTTCAAATTCATTAACCTTGCAGCAGCCTCAGGAGTCTGCCTTCAATACAGAGACATGTTTTAAAGATCCATCATTTCTCCAGTTACTTGCGGCTGAAAATCGTTCCACACTGCAGACTGTGTTTCCACGGGCCAATGTGGCTAACTTTAATACCAGTGGGAATGAGGAAGGTAATCAAATCATAAAACAAGCCTTGGAAACTGCAGGCATCCCGAGTAGCTTTGATAACACAGAAGTACTTCCACGTGTGGTTAAAACAAGTTGTGTCTCTGGTACAACTCAGATAAATGCAGCTGTTCTCCCCAGCTCAGCCACGCCATCTCTGCTGCAGACAGTCTGTAACCCCAGTACTCTGCTGACAGAGCAAAACAGGACCCTCAATGCCAAAATTCCTCCACTAAATGAATGCAAGAGTTTGCCTGTTTTTGCAACAGAAGACTTAATGCTAAAGACTATTGAAAATGGCTTGTGTCCTAATTCATATTCTAACACTGTTGCAGCAGCGGAAAACTTTGCAGGGAACAGTTCACGAGTTTCAGTTATAAGTAGTCCCAAGAATTTGGGATCAAGCAACTTGAATAAGAAGGGAACCAGCTCTTCAAAGAGGAAGAGAAAAACACCTACACCTCTGCTTGTGCCCAATACATCACAGAAATTAGCAGTAAACAATGCAACAGTAATGGGACTTCTAACCAAAAGCACTGAAGGAAACATGCAAATACAGGGAGAAAGTTTTCAGTCCAACCTGCTGGCAAATTGTGGCTCTCAAGCAGTGGTGGATAACCTTGCACAGAAACTCAGTAATGTTGACAATCAGTTATTCATGGCCAGTATCAAAGAGAATTTCAAAACAAATCTTGAAGCTCATACAATTCTGCCCCCTTTAACAGTAAAAACTGAAAATGGGGATTCCCAAATGATGGCTGCAAATTCTTGTGTGCAGGCAAATTCAGAAGAACAGATTTCACAGGACAGTGTTATGCAGAACTTCGAAAAAACCCTGGAAATAATTAAAACTGCTATGAATTCACAGATGCTTGAGGTGAAAACTGAAATTCAGGATACTGTTGCTGCTTCAGGACAGAACTTACAAGTAAATAATGCCCAGGCTGCTTCAGAAAGTTCTGCACACAGTGTAAAACTACCCACTTCTACACAGTTTGCTGTACACACAGGGAATGTTACTGCTGTAAAGGGTAGCTCTGCTCAGTCTGAGATACCTCAAAAGGATGATACTCAAATGTCTGAAATTTTGGAAGGCTTGCAAAAACTGAAGCTAGAGGATGATTCTCCCATTGCCATCTCTGAGACTGCTTCTCAGTGTCCTTCAGCAGATAAGCTAGCACCAGCAGTTCCTGTTATATCAGTTGAAAATAAACCCCTCATCCAGCTATCTCCAGAGGCAAGTAACATTCAGTTTAGTGATAGAGTTAATAAACCTTTTGTGTGTCAGAATCCTGGCTGCAATTACAGTGCTATGACAAAAGACGCATTATTTAAACACTATGGCAAGATCCATCAGTATACTGCAGAAATGATACTTGAAATAAAGAAACATCAACTGAAGTATGCCCCATTCAAATGTGTTGTAGCTACCTGTCCAAAAACATTCACAAGAAACTCTAATCTCCGAGCACACTGTCAGCTTGTACATCATTTTACAACAGAAGAGATGGTAAAATTAAAAATTAAGAGGCCTTATGGCAGAAGATCTCAAAACGAAACTGTAAACACAGCCCCACAACCAGTTGAAATAAAAACTGTACAGACAGTAGTAATAGAAAACAAAACTATAGCTCCATTGGTCAAGGAAACCCAGATAAAGGAAGTTGTAGAGCCCGTAAAAATATTGGAAAAACTTCTACCAGAAAATAGTATTCATGAAAGACTGGAAAAACCTCCCCAGGTGGTTTCTGTTCCAGTGGAGCAGCACAATCCAGCATCTTTTGATAGTACGCAGGAACAAGCCAAAGTACGCAAGGTTAGGAAGCACAGGAAGGAGAAAGAGGAGAGGAATGGTAGGAAGCCTGTAACAAAATCTCTGGAGTTTCCCACTAGATACAGCCCTTACAGACCATACCGGTGCGTCCATCAGGGCTGCTTTGCAGCTTTCACAATACAACAAAACCTAATTCTTCATTACCAAGCTGTGCACAAATCAGACCTCCCTGCTTTCTCTGCTGAAGTGGAGGAGGAGAATGAGCAAGGCAAAGAGGAACACGAGGAGGTGGAAACCAAACCTGCTGTCAGAGAGTTCAGGTGTGAGGTGAGTGACTGCTCTCGCATCTTCCAGGAAGTTACCAGCTTGATACAGCATTATATGAAGCTTCATGACATGACCCCAGAGCAAATTGGAAACATGAAATCAGCCCCAGAGGTGGGAAGGTTTTTTTGTGACCAGTCTCAGTGTAAGTCTTCATTTACAGCGTATATTAACTATGTTGTGCATCTTGAGACAGATCACAGTGTTGAGATAAAGCCAAACAAAGTAGATGATGATGGCATGTTCAAGTGTGACTGTGAAGGCTGTGACCGTATTTACGCTACTAGGTCTAACCTCTTGAGGCATATTTTTAACAAACATAATGATAGGCATAAAGATCATCTAATAAGACCCAGGAGACTGACACCAGGCCAGGAAAACATTTCAAGCAAAGCAAATCAGGAGAAACCGTTGAAGTCTAAACAGAGAGGACTCAAAAACAGATCGGGAAAAGAAGGTAACAGGCTGTCAGTGAAAACAAAACGAAAGAAAAATGTGAACTTGGAAAACAAAAACTCAAAAGGAATACAGGTTCAGGAAAATAAGGCTTATTCACTGAAACGTGGAAAGTACGTGTATTTCATAAAGGCCAGAAATGATGCCTTATCAGAATGTACAAGCAGGTTCATAACTCAGTATCCATGTATGATAAAGGGATGTTCATCTGTAGTCACAAGTGAAAGTAACATAATAAGGCATTATAAATGTCACAAACTGTCCAAAGCTTTTACTTCCCAACACAGGAATCTTCTTATTGTATCTAAAAAACACCCTGTCTCCCAAATAAAGGAAACCTCTTGTGAGCAGGAGGAAACTGATAAAAAAACTGATGTAAAAGAGCCTGAACCAAGTTTGATAGCGAGCAATAATGATTCAAGCACAACTACCTTACCACAAAAGGAAACTGAAAAAGATGAGAAGGATGAAGTGGATGAACTGACAGAACTATTCATTACTAAACTAATTAATGAGGATTGTTCAGCTGCTGAAAATCAAGCAAAAATATCTTCAAGTGTAAATAATGACTTGCAGGAGAGCAGCTCCTGCCCCTCAGAGAAGCAAAAATCAAACAACCTGAAAAGAGCAAATAAAGAAAAAAATTTATCTCAGAGTAAGAGAAAGAGAGCTGAGAAAACAGAGGAAGCACTGCCCAGTGGCGTGAGTAGCCTGCACAAGGAGGAAGAGACTGCTGTCGCCATTCAAACTGCCGAAGAGCAACCTGCGGCTTTCGACTGGAGCTCATTCAAGCCCATGGGTTTTGAAGTGTCATTCCTCAAGTTCCTTGAAGAATCTGCTGTGAAGCAAAAGAAAAACTCTGAAAGGGAATACCATAGCAGCGGAGCCAAAAAAGGATCCCATTCAAACTCACGGAAAGCCAGTGAGAAGGCCCCCGCAGCAAGTGATAACATCACCTGGTTGTGTTCTGAAACTGAAACCCTTGTACCGTTTGCCAACCCATCACGGCTTCCATGTGGTGATAATGTAAAGATAGTGTTAGACAAGACTCTTAAGGACTGCACCGAGCATGTGTTGAAGCAGCTGCAGGAAATGAAACCTATTGTCAGTTTGAGAAAGCTCGAAGGACCTTGGGAGGATAATCCGGAGGTTATAGCTGCAAAAGTAATTGTTTTGGGTACTGAGGAAGGGGAATCAAAATACTGAAAACCTGATGTGTTTAACCATGACCTGTAATAGAATTTATTTTGAATAGGAAGCCATCAAGCATGCTAGTAACTGTGGAGCTCTTTTATTTTGAAGTGATTTAATCTAGCAAAAAACATGACACAAGTCATGTAAATATCTTATTTGTTTTTATCCCTATGGGACTTGAAGAAAGTAATTGCTTCAGTTTTGTAAATACTTGATCAAGACCTCAACTTTCTATCAGATTGTCCTTTCCATAAACTAAATCTTTGTGAGTTGTCTGTGATTGGTATCTTTCACCAGGTTACTTCTCATGTATAACGGTTTTCTTTATTTGTAGATACATTTTTTTGTATATATTTATTATTGTAAATCATTTGCTGCCACCAGCAGTCTGTAAGTCTAAACTATTAAATGACACATTTATATTCGGAGTTTTAATTTGTAACTAAGTGAGCAAGTTTTTAAAACTGTCCTTTAATCATTTTAAATTAAGAACTTTTGAACTAAAGCTAGCTAAGTCTGCCATATCCAGTTTATTTTGCATAAAACATTTATTTACCGAAGAAAAGCTGGATAAGATCACATTTCATAGGTTAAACATACTGACACACTCTCTCATTTTTGTAAATTTTAACATCCAGTATCTATGGATGATATTCATATATAGTTAACACATAAATATAATAGTTTTCTTATAGCTACATTTTTCATTGCTTTTAATTGGTTACAAAGCATTTATGATTCCATAATAAAAATGGAAATGTGAATAAAAATAGTTTGCTACATTGAAGATTTAAAACAATATTTGGTATTAAAGAATCCGTTGTGAATGTGATAGAAAATTAGTAGTGTGGAGCAGTGTATATATTTGAGGTGGTGATTTGTGAAGTAGCCCAGTATTGCCTTAAATAAAAATACATTTCATTTCTTGTTTTATACATGTGATCTTATAAAGGTTATTTTTGTTTCTGTAACTTAGATTGGTGTATAGTTTAATTTTTGTTAAAAAAACAAAACAAAACAAAAAAACTTCAGAAACCATTTTTGTAAATAGTGGGTTTATAAAACAGATGGGTTTATTTTGATAATACCAGTTTGGTATCTATCTAGAAAATACGCAAGTCCTTATGCCATACCATTAAAAACTAAATAAACAAGGCACTTTCTGAAAGGGAAGTGAGATGGTGATCTTACAGATGAACTCGGTGGTTGTGCTCTGTGTTGGTGGCATAGGCTCCCTTTGCGCTCCTCTGCCTCTCGCTGACTGTACGTGGCACCACTCACAACCTCTCTTTTCCACACTGGAACGAGCCTCAGAAGCGGTGCTGCTTGTAGCGCCCAGGATTAGAGCAATTCCTCTGTATGCTGCTAACTGAAATGACAGGTATCCCGTTTGTTGAGTAACCAAAAGTGTGAATGCATTGGTGGGAGCTGTCAGTACCCAGGAATCTTCAGTGTTGGTTTTCATGTGTGGTTATGTTTGACTCAGCCAGCTGGATTGTGTGGTACCAAAAACTTTCCTTGGATTATTCTCGTTACTGGATGTGACCTACCTTCAGTAATATAAAGCAGTCTTTATCTTGGGTGAGATTGGCTTGATTTTTTTTTCTATAAACTTGTCTTGCTGTGTAAAGCTTTTGCATTAAATTCTAGATTTGCTTGTAAGCTATTCACCTCAAATATCTGACAGTTTTCCTGAATATCAGTGCAGAGGGCACCTTCCTACAACCAAATGAAGTGACTTGTTGCGAGAGTGAGGATTATGTGTGAACAGCAACAGCATTATCACCTCGGGCACAGCCCTTGGTTTGCTACATGGTGCTAAATTGCTTACCTTCGCAGAAAGCCCGTGCTTCCATTTGAACAGAGCCAGTCAGCTCCTCTCACTTTCCATCCCTCCCAAGTGACGAAACTCTTATTATGCCTCGTTAGTAAATGAAAGGTGCAGTCCGAGAATGATAAAACCAAAACAAACCCTTGCATTTTTGACTCTTAAGAGTGATCGTTATAATCATTACAAGTACACAGTGCCATTTTCTACCTGCCAGAGGCCACTGGTCCCCCTGGATGGAGCTGCTGTTGGATACCAGCCACGGTGATTGTTGAGGGAACTTCTGCAGGGGAGAAGAGGACAGAGATCCTCTGGAGAGGATCCTGGAAGCCCACCTGAATTCTCATGTTTTCAGCCGTACATAACCACTTCAGTCACTGTCAACAGACCTCGCAGCTGTTAGTCTTTAGAAGAATGTTTGTGTTGTGTAAGTTGAATAGTTTCAACACGCCTGATGATTGATACTGTATCGTTTGCAGCTCTTGGACTGAGGGTAGCATACAACTATTTAGCTACAAAGTGCTATACTAGAATGCTATTTTAAAAAAGAGAAAAGGATTTAAAAAATCCAATGTCATAAATATCCAGGAAGTAATTTCTGATTTGCATCTGAATTTCTGAGAATAAAATATTTAATACTGTCTCATCCCCATCTATCCAATTAAAGCAGATGCTGTACCCATGTAGTTAGTGCATTCCCTGGCACACTCCCTTTTAGATGGTTACTGACAGCCTGTCCAACAGGTAAGCTAGTATGGGGTTTCTTATTTATTTTTAAAAAAACAAACAGGAGTATTCTGAGCTTAAAATGGGGTACCAAAGGCAGGGTCTGATTTAAAGTGTCATAGACTGTAGAGGGCACTCTGGTTTGTAAAGCCACCTAGAGAAACTCCCAAGGAAATAAATTTGGTGTTTGCATTTAGTTGTTTTCCCTTAGGTGATACAGAAAATCTCCCACCCTAGCACACCTGAATGGGCAGCTTCCCTAGGGCCTGAAGCCATACCCCTGCCCTTGGGGCTGCTGGGTGGGATGAGGCTCCAAGGTGGCCAAGCCAGCTGTACCAGCAGCACTTCAGCCTGCAGAGTGCCCCAAAGGTGCTGTTGGCCGTACTGCCCAGTCCTCTGTCTTCTTAGTTTTCTTTCTTCTTCCTCTATGTCTCTGCCTTCCAGAATTGTCACCCATTAATTGTGGTGCATTCAAGCAAAGGTGCTTTCTTTGAAGCCCCTTGTTGCCATCAGGAATGTGCTGACCAAAGCAGCAGGTGTTGATAGGGAAGCGACCAAATTGAGGAGTCTGAATGCAGAGCATGGACTATTTTGTGATCGAAAGACACTTTTAAACTGACAGTCAGCCTCTCTGGTGCTCAACTATGTTTATAAAGAAATCTGCTATCACCTGAGCCCTTATTCAGTGTAAATAAGAGTAATGGGTTTATCCCCACATACTTCAGGGTGGTCCTTCTCAGCAGGATGGGGGGATGTTGGATAGTAAGTGAGCAGTGCTTGTACAATTAACACTGGAATCAGTTGTTGGGTCAGGTGAGGGGCAAGTAGTTGGCTAATTGTTGCAATTAGTTTCTGTGACAAAGAACTGGTTGGCTGGGGCTCCCACCTGTGTGCAGAGGAGAGAGGGACAGGGGCAGAGACAGGCTATGCTGGGGTTTAGGTCCCCGAGTTGGAGAAGCTCGTGGTCATGCACTGCTCAAGCCTGCCTAGAGCCTTGGTATGGAAATGAAACAAAGAGGTGGAAAATGGGGCCATTTGTACGGGAGAAGGGAGTAGAGGGAAGAAACTATCAGCAAATAGGAAAATCTTTTGTCTGTGTCTTTTTTTCAAACCTCTTCTGTCCCAAGGCAAGAGGCTTACCTCGATTTTAAAGAAAATGAGTCTATGTAAGATCTTTTGATGTTTGCAGGGATGTTTTGAAATATGAATGAGGTAAATATTTTTGTATGAATGTGCATGCAGTGATTGTTATTTCTCCGTTACGGTATGGACTCAGATCAGCTTCCTATCAATTGCTTATATCCTTGCAGAACACAGTACTTGAGTTCAATTTTTTAAAATGTTAGTCTGAATGACACAGAAGTTGAGAGACCAAACCTGTAAAGTCATTTGAACCAAAAATGTAACAGCAAATGCCTTCAGGGGTGCATGGATGAGTGAAACTTAAACTGAAGAACAAAGGCATGTAAAAGCAGGGAATGGGAAGGACCCTGTAAAAGACCAAATGGTTGCCAAGAGCAAGGGTTCAGAAAGCAGATTAATTTGTTTCTTTTCTCTCAGGTTAAGTGATGCTCATTTCCTTTTCATTAGGAGCCCTGTCAAACACTCAAATTGTGCAGCACACGATGTGAAGGCTTCTTGGTGATTTGCTGTGAGTGAGTCAGGTTATGTGGAGTTGGTCCATAACAATTTTTCAGAATATTTCTCATGTCATGTCTGGCTTTGTCAAAACTGTAGTATCCTCCAAGACTCAAAACATTGATTTTGGAATTAATTTATCATTTCTTGGCTGTTGGAAGATAGAATTAAAAATAAAACCTTGAATATACATTCCAAAGAATTAGAGTTCTTGTTTGATGGGAAAATTTTTGGTCTAAGTGGTAATCTCTGACCAGCTACAGAGCTTTAGGGGGTGCTCTGAAACCCTTCAAGCCCTAACTTAATATACTTTTTTATTAGAGAGCAGCTAATGCACTAATTTTATCAGAAACCTGTGTTGGCTAAACTGTGTTTGCTTCTCTTAATTTTCTCTCAAATAAACCTTACTTTAAAAAAATGAATAAATACTTTTTCATTAATATGCTCTTAAAAATCTGTCCTCAGTTATTAAAACCCAGACATTTCAGAAACATTTTTTTCTTTGATTGTGTTGCCCTTGTCTTAATAAAATGATGCATAAGGGTCCAGATGGGCCAAGATAATTCTGGGGTTTGTTCTCAGTTACTTAGGCTGTGGCAGTTGTGGTTTCACAGGGTTGATGGGTGGTGGTTTTGCTTTGGGAACTCTTTGGTGGGTTTTGCCTAGGAGCTGCAAAATACTTTCTAACTGCACTTCTGTCATGAGCCACATTCTGTGTATATAGAGGTTTAACAGAAAATGTTCTTGTATAAAGCGCCCTGTCTCTATATAAGCACTGATTCAGCATCAGCCAATATTTCAAACTGGCCTCAAGCTGGTATCTGAGGGACTGCTGTTGCTGCTAAATTCAGCAGCAGCAAATATCTTTCCATATTTTATAAAAGTAGGTTTATTTTAGGGGGAAAAAAAACCCAAACAACAAACGCTACCTTGAAAATCACCATCAAAACTTCATAGCTTGTTCATTTGTTGCTAAGTTTTGCTCCGAAACTGCTGCTCATTAAATGTAATGCTTTGTAAACAAAGCCGAGGGGCTGGAGGGGGCCTCAGTGGAAAAAGTTAACCTGCTTTTGCTACTGTTTCTTCCTCCTTATCCTAGCACGCCCAATAAAATTAATTCAGCATTAAGGCAGCTCCACTTCAGTTGGTAGTTTTCTGTAAACAGTGCATTTTGATCAGGCTCAGTACCAGATGTATGTCTGGAGGTCTTTCATTCCAGCAAGAGAAAAAGAACACTACCCTAAAGGAAGATTTTTAAGGTGCTACTTTCCATTGTCTTAGAAGCCTAGGTTCAACAGAAGACATGTCTTAACTAATTTCTGTCCCTTTCCTGTTAGCCCAAACCACACACATAACAAAGAGCAGGGGTGTGTGGTATTTAAGAGATACTTTGAAATTTGGGGGAGGGAACAGGTGATTCTTTTTTACTTTGTTTCTACTGGAGGCTTTTCATAGTTTTAGATTTCAGGTGGTGTTCTGCAGCAGAGAAATCTACTGAAGTAATAGCATATTTTCAGCCTGACTAAAGAGACCAGATTCTAGGCTACTTAATACTAGGCACTACTGGCTACTGTTCTGCTGTATTGTGCAGTCTGCATTTCTCTATTCAGATCCTAGGGAAGTGGGAATGATCTGTTTGCTTAAATGCCACTATCACAGAGCAGAAGACAAGTCTAATGACATGGGAGCTGCTTGGTGCAGGTGACCAGGAGTTAACTCTCTATATCCTGGTACACGCTGCTTGCACAAGTTTGAACAAGTGCTTTTCTTAAAGGATGTTTTTTGATGATTAACACCCTAACAGCTGTAAGGGCTCAAATAGTTCCAGAAGGAGGTGCTCCAGAAACAGCTAAATAACCAAATCTGTCTTTATCACATGGGCTAAACTAGATGTGTCTACCTCTTCTTGGTTTTTTTTTTTTTTTTTTTTTTTTTTTTTTTTTTTTTTTTTTTTNGTTGTTGTTTTTTTTTTTTTGAGATGTTGTATAGTAGTCTAATGGAATGAGCTTGTGACTATCCAGCTCACTTCAAGGCACAGCAATCACTCTATGCCAGCACTTTCCCATTGCCATTTTAGCAGTTACCAGGTCTGATCCACCCATCTGACAAATCCTGTATATCCCCTTGCTGTTCATCTTAATCAATCCCAGGTTCTTCCTATCTCTGCATATAAAAAGCCTATTTTTGCTTGTACCAAAGCAATTCTGTGTAATATTCAGTACACAACTGTTTGAGCAATTGTTTCTGCATGATTTATCATAAGCATCTGTGTTTATATTAAAGCTTCATGGAATTCTCAGAACTTCTACATTTCTTGTTTCAACATGAAAAGGTCTCAGTGATTCTATGTACAATATACATAATGCAACTGAATTTATCAGCTCAAGTAATGGGGAACTAACAGAGAAACAGCATTTCCTATGTAACTATCCTTTCAAAGAATAGTTCTGCAAAGCACAGATTGGAAAAGCAATATGTCAAAAACAGCTTGTGTAATGGGAGGGTGGTCTCCAGCCTTCTTTCAAGTCAGCGGGGAATGTTTTTCATGTTCATCTTGCATATTCAGAGGCAAAGATGATGAGCTGTTGTGGAGTTGTCCTGCAGCTGCTGCTCTGTTGTACCTGATGAGTTCTGATTCGCAGCGATTGCTTTTTGAGCCTTGCTGTTTCTTTATGTGTCTCTTCAGATAACATTTTATGGAGTATTTGAAAATCAGATAACTCAGTTCACTTAGATTTAATATGATGCACAGGCATGAAGTTGCCACTAGAAAATAGAGGAAAATCATCTTCTCTGTGGGTTTGGAAATATAACAGTCTACGGTATTGGGACATGGTTTTATGTCACATTTCACAAGACGAGGTATTGTGAATCCATTGTACAATTTATAAAAAAGAACAAGAAAAACTATTTCAAGTCCTGTTTTTAAAATGAGGCTAATTAGATAAGTGCACAGCAATCCACCATCTATCTTTCCCGGATTTTTGTAAAGTTTCTGGTTGTGGTGTTTCTCTCTGTTCTCTCTGTAAGCAACATGAAAGACAACCAAGAGTGAAGGGGTGGAGACCATGATTAATTGCAAAGCCCAAAGTCTGATGTGAGAGACAGGGAAAAAATGGTCAAAGCAGACATTTTCACAACCAGGCTGCTTGATATTGCACTCAAATTCACCATGTTCATGTTTCCAGATGCTTTCTGCGGCAGCAACATAAACCAGTAAGCGGAACATGAACACAACAGCTACCCAAATTCTTCCAATTCCTGTC
>VZTT01064887.1:102076-121028 GCA_013400855.1 Buphagus erythrorhynchus | reverse complement strand
CTGATACATTCTGAGGCTATTGAACAAATTTTATTTGTTGTTTAAATGCATTTTGTCAATTAGGCTGAAGTCTATTCATTCTGTTAAGCTGTCCTCTGTGAGAAATGTGCCTGTTCTCCCTGAGGTCTCCTGACTGTCAGGTAGGGCTTTCTCTGGCATCTTCAGGCCAACACTACCACTGAATTACACTCAACTTAGCCCTGTCAGTTATGCAAATACTACACGTGGTCAAGTCAGATTTCACTTTCAAATTTATGCATAGGAGCCAAGCGTCCAATACTAAGTTGACTGCAAAAATGCAAATTTATTTCTTTTTGTCTGTGGTGTAACTTTTGGGTAAACTTGTGCAATAATTTAAATATTTTCCTGCTTCATTGGATTTTATTTGTTGTATTTCTTATCATGACTCCAAAATATGTGTGCATGTCTATGTGCGTGTATGTGTGTTACAGTTTCTTATCTGCACAAATCTTCCCCGTCCTAACTCTAGAACACTTCTTTTGAAAGAGCTGCCTAAGGAGCCACTGGCAGTGAGACTCATCAGAGTCAAAAGAAGACCTGAGGTATCCACCAAGAATATACAGTCATCTTTGCACCCGGCCTCATCTCCAGGTCTCAGTGGATCTTTGGGGGTATTAAGCTCCTTTGTTCTGTAAGAGCAAAAAGTAGATGCATTCCCAGAACACAGAGTGGCTGGGAGACATGAGGTGAGGAGGGAAATCAGAAGTTTCCAGATCTTTGTGTTATGTCATTTAATGTCCTCATCCTATCTTCTGCTTCTGCAAGCTCTGCCTAGCAGGAGAGAAAATGTACCCCTCTGTGGCTGCAGTGGCACACACAAATCCCACTGACACTGACAGTGCTTCTTTTGCTGCCCCTCAGTTCTGCAGCCCTTCATGACCTCTGCCTATGGTCAGGCTTCCACTGGGAAACAAGGCTGTTTGGATATTCCTGCATTGCTACCATTAGAGATGAGCACTAGCTTGAGGAGCTGAGGGACAGCTGCAGAAATTAATATATTCCTGATTTATACTGCCAAGAATGGTTACCAAGCTACTCCTTTATGCTGCAGATAAAAAAAGATAACAGGGAAATACTAGCTTATTTCCTTTCAGACATATGCTTCTATGCTTTAAAATATGTTTTTCAGTGTGGTTACTTTTTCATTAAAGAGCTATTCCTGTCTTCCACGTCCGCAAACAGAGTTCAAGCAGAAGTTTAAATCAAACAAGACATAAGCTTCAGGGCTTTAATGCTTTCTAAATAAGTTACACACAGTCACAACAGTCTCAAAGGAGCTGAACAGCAAACATGAACACACCACTATGTAATAAATCACAGGCAAGGAAACAAAGCACTCACTGAGCAAGAGTGAGTGTTAGCACGTGCGTGTGCATCTTGTGGATGAGTTGTCCTCTGGAGATTTGAAGGAAAACCTCAAGAGGGCTCTCCTAAGGCTTTAAGATGTGCACAAGGCCTGTTGGAGGGAAATCTTTGTTATTCCACGGAAAACAAGTACAGCTGCAAGAGGGTTTTGCTGATGGCCACTATAAGTGTACCATCCCTTTCTAATGTAAAAAGCCTGATTTCACCTATCAATCCGTGGCTGGAGTTACACCAGTTCTGAGCGTCCATGTGAACAGAAATGAAAGATATGCTGGGTCACCAGCAAGGCACAAAAATCAGTGGGAACCAACACTGGTGGAAATCAGGCCATGGTTATACCTAAATATAGATTGAGAAACTTAACCTCGAGGTCTCTTTTTCCCAAAGCTGAGCTGCTGCTTCCTTAACTGAGCAGCAAGAGTGATTAGAAAAGAACAACTTTACACTTTCTTTGCCAATCCCACATTGAGAAGAACAATATAAAGGAGAGTAAGAAGTCCTGACCAAAGAAAACAGGGATCAAGAATTTGACTAAAATCAACAGAGCCTCAACAAGGGGAAAATTCTAACCAGACAGAAGATTGGATGGATGAAATTCCTGCAAAGCTAATTTGAAAGAGAGCAAAACATTCTCCTACCTAGATGTTTAGTAATGAGGCATCAGGGATTCCACAGAACTGAAGGTGGTTCCTGGGCTGTGTGCTCTGTTGAAGAGAAACTGAAATTTATTGAAGGACTGCAGGGCAGGTCTTGTGACCACAGTGCTTCTGCAGCCAGAGGTCTGCAGAAATTTGGTTATGTTTTTTCCAGTGGCAGCCTTTACTTGATAATGAATGGCTGTAGCGAACCACTTTCAGCTTCAAACCTAAAGGGCCACAGAGCCTGTTTTGTAGCATTGTTTGGGTTGTAACTAGCACAGCTCCCCTGTTCAAAGGAGCTGCAAATGTACTTTGGAAAGGTTATGTTTGCTTTATGACCACTGTTGCTATAGATGTGGATGTTAACTGATGCTTTTGCATCCTTTGAAAATACAATTAATTCACTGGAGCATTGCAAAGAACATATGGAATGGAAAAGATAAAACATACTTCAAAGACAAGGAGTTACTCAACAGGTAAACAAGAGAAAAATGATTTATGAGACAGCACAGGCACAAGACTGATGAGGGGTCAAGTTAGCTCAGGCTAGAGAAGACAAATACATTAAGTGGGCTGTATGAAATTCAGAGCAAGATGAGGATTCGGGCAACAAAAAAATAGAAATCATCTAATGAGCACATAGCTGGGCAGTAGGAAAAATATGGCAGTGGTATGAGGTTTTGTAACACTTCAAGAAGTGGTAGTACACATGGCAGCAGGTGCTGAATAGTGTCAGGGCATGATGCTTCAGTGAAATTATAATCAGGCTAACCTAAGGACAAGAGAGGAAAGGTATGATCCAAATCCTTGTAGCCAAGGAGGGATTTCAGCCTTAGAATCTGGAGAAGGTTCATTTTGTGCAGAAAGAAACAAAGGGAGTCAAGAAGGGAGGCTAGCTAAAGAAATTGAGTAGATTGTGGCAAATGTAGATGACATCAATTTGTGTTGAGGTAATATCCAATGCTGAAGCTAAAAATGAAATTACTCAAAGTTTTAGTAAAGTTACAAAAGTATTAAAGGGAGATCTTTTTGGTACTGTGGACATAAAGACCACAAAAGAGACTTGGCCTCTACTGGAAATTACAAAGGAGGCATTAGGGAGTCTTAAACAGTAGAAGATAGATTATTTGCACCAAGTACTCAAGGAAACATTAAATGGAGCAAAAAGTGAAAAGCAGGGATTTGTGGTTAGATTTACTTCAACCCTCTGCTCAATACACACATGAACACTGCAGTTTGAACAAAAGCTGAAGATTAGAAATATGTTGATTTGCTTTTCTCATTTCTAGCTGAAGTATGAGTGATAGGCATTAAAACAAGATCTGCCAGTCAGGAAACAGAGCAAGTAATCTCTCTTCCTCATCACATACATACTTTACTCCCTATATGGGATTTAAACACCCCCCCACAACATGCACATACACTGTGTCCTGCTCATGAGAGGCACAAATGACCAGAAGAGGCTTCCCACCCCATTTCCCTCACATATATCAGTGACTTGATTCTCCCTCTTGGGGTTGGGCACATGTTCTGCTGAGCAAACAGAGAAACCTGAATGCACCATTAGCTTCTGAGTGTACTGAATGTACTTTATTGAGTAAAGTGTTTGAATAATGCTATTGTTGTTGAATATATTCATCAAATATTCATTTCTGTCATTCACCAAGGCCTACAGGAGGTTGGCTAATGTGCATTTAGTAATGCATCCGTTGAAAAGCACAGTGCTCAGAGAATTACTTCACCTAGATTTCAATCAGCTCTGCTAATTTAATTACTTTAAAAGCAGAAAAGGTATTTTTGTGTGGAGGAAAACAGCAGGCAGAAGGCAGTGACAGGAAAGCAAGAAAATACAAGAACAAACTGAATAACTGGAGAGGAAGTGGGGAAGCATCCTAAGTGTTAGAGGCACAAAGGGCAGGCAACTTGGAGGCACAAAGAGCTGGCAAATTACAGGAAGGAGGCACAGTATATTGGGAAATGGAGATGGAACAGTGAGAAATAAGAGAAAGAACACAAGCCTCTGAACAGTGGATCTATCAATTCTGTACAAGCAATCTAAATTATCCTCACAGTTTGAGAGTCAAAAGAGCTCCTTTTTCTGATCTAAACATTGCTGGGGGGTATTTGCTGCATGTACATCTTATCTTTATTTTTTTTTAAATAACAGGAAGAAAGAGAACCATAAATAGTGGCAAAAATTATAAAGAAGAGAGCAGAAGTAGAAATCACAGAGGATACAGGACCATAAAAAAGCAGAGCTGGTAACCATCATTAGAGTTCATTCTCTCCTCTTTTTTTTTACACATTAATCAAAACATCATCACAGCACTTTTTTTTCTAAACACCAAGGACCTCCCAGTGTTATGAGGAAAAGAAAAAACAAGTACTGGCACAATGGTTTCCATAAATAACCAAACAAATAATGAAGCTTAACTTCAGGTGTTCATTTACTAACTGCATTTTGTCCTTTTCTGTTTGTTGATATAAGGAGGTGTGCATCCATTTTATGGTTGCTGAGTCTGTTTCATGAACTGCCTACTGTTTCCTTACTGACTACCAGAGGTGTGAGGTCCACAGGCTGAGAAACACAGATTTGCTTTGTTCTCTGGCCCTAAAAAGGCTTAGTTGTGCAGAAACCGTTCCTGGCAGTTCAGCCTATTCTTAAAATGATGGAAACTCCACTAGTCCCCTCAGCATGCTGCATCTATTCCAGTGCTCTGCTAGAGAAGAGAGGGATTAGGAAACCTCCTGGGAACACCAAGGAACAGTATCACTTGATTCAAAGTCACATTACCAAGGTGCACATGCACCAGCTGTTCAAACTGTTGCACATCTGCAGTAGGAGCTGAAAAGCTCTTGCTACAAGTCACTAACCTTGACTTTGCTTCTTGTTCAATGGTGGGAGTGCCACAGTGATCTCCAGGTCCTTATGAGAGAGTCAGCAAGAGAAAACAGAGGACATAAAATTAACTTTGCCTTCTTCAGACAACTCACCTCTTTTTATAAAATAAGTAAAGCTATAACATTAATGTAGGATTGACACTCATTTTTTAAGGCTTTTCAAAAACAAGTCTGGTAGAGTCACATGACAACCCAAGAGCAAACACAGCCCTCCTGGGTCTGTGTCCTGGCCAAGTTGTTCACTTCTGCCATGACCACTGCTAGTCATTGATAGTGCAGCAAATGGTTCTAGGGCTGATGTGAGCCAAAATTTTTCCACCTATTTCATCCTTCAGATGATTCAGGCAAAGGGGAGGCCCCCAAATGGCAGAGGTAAACATACTGGCAATAGCTTGCTCTTCTCTCATGTGCAGACAAAAAGTAGACACTGTAGAGGCTTTAGAATGAAATTCACTGATATGAACCCTTCATTATCATGTAATGGGAGAGGGCATCCTCTTCTACAAACATTGTCAATCTAGATAGAGAAAACGTGCTGTCAAGGGGCAGATGTGGTTTATCCAGCATCACTCAGCACATCAGAGGCAGAGCTAAGAAAAGAACCATGGTGTCTCATAGCCCAGTCCCTTGCTTTCACCTGCATTAGCTTGCTGACTCTAACCTCTCACTATTCTATGCCTATTACTAACTTTTAACTCCTTGGAGCAAGAAATAAGCCCTTCAGTCCATTGGGAGATAAACCTCTAACTACTGTGATATTAAAAGTAGAAATAAATAGGGCTTAAAATAGACGTGGTATGTAAAGACATTAGCCTAGATACTTATTTGTCAACCAGCTACAGGAAGGAAAAGGAAACACTAGATGGAAGAGGGCTCAGCAGGTCATTTAGCACAATACTGGAGCTGGCTGATTTGGCTTTTACATCTGACTTTCACACGAGTTTCTGCAGTGGCTTGGGACAAAACAACTTTCTTTCTATGCTTCAGGATCTTAGCTGCCAAACATTCACTTCCCTGAAAATACAACTTCTAAACTATGGCAAAATCCCATCTTGTTTTGTATTTAAGGAAACCACAAACAACATTTAAAAGCCAGCAGCTGCTGAATGTGATTCTTTGCCAGCTGCTAATTGCTGTGGTCTCTTCTCTGCAGCAATGAATGGGTTTTGAGAGAGCAGAAACAGTTCACTCTTTACTTTGTCACTTAGTAAACGATGTATTTTTTTTTAATTAAGTTTAGAAGTAGCCAAAATTACTTAATTCTTTTAAAGTCATGATATCCATATCTCACCTACGTGACTACAACTGCATTTCTCATCACCTTCATGCCAAACAGAGATAACCCATTTCTACCATGCTCTCCTGATGTAAACAAAAATCTCCCTCTGCAGCAAATGATCTTCAACATTAATAAATATTATTGCTCCATTCAGGCTACTGTTACTATTGTCACACTTTAGTCAACTTGTAAAATAAAAAAATAACTGACAAAGTCAAAAGATTTCCACTTGGACAAGCAATTTTCACTGGCCACATCATAGAGATTTTAACTCTGTAATATTATGAAGTACTGCAATAGTGCAACAGAAAGAGAATTACATCCATGATCTAAGTTGGCTGATGGGACTCTTGCATGAGGCTACTATCAAGCCTATTTAATGTTAGAAAATCAACTTCTCATTCACTGAAACTATTTTATAAGAAGAGAATCTAACTTACCTGTGTCTCAGTGAATGAATACAGCTGGATCCCAGCTCTCTAGTGGAACTAATCAACAGTTCATTTCTGAGTAAGGGAGTTACTGCTTTATGCCTGGAAAATGGGAACTGCTTATCTCCTAGGTAATGCAAACTAAATGAGTGCAACCTGATCATCTCTGCTGGCACACAGTTCAAACCAGAACCATAAATTGTCTTGTATCACCAGAAAGATATGAGGAAACTGTGGCATTTATTTGAAGTTGTAGGATTTATCCACATCTTTTGAGCACTCATCGGCATCGGCTCAGTATTTTCACAGTAGCACAGCCTGAAGACACGTGTGCTGTGAGCCTTAACTCATACCCTGTTTGCTCTTTGACATTTTACCTCAGGTTTGCATTTTGTGTTCTCCTGGGCAAGTCAGCCGTCCACAAAACACACATATTCTTTTAGGCACACATGACTCTTAACAATACATTACACAAATGCTCAGAAATTTTAAAATACAGTGGTTTTCCCAAGCAAGTGAAGCCTGGGTTTTGTTATTGAAATGTATTTGGTTTACTGTACATGCTAATCAGTTCCCACGTTGGCCTAGGCAGCTAAATCACTCCTCACCAGGAAGCCTATAGCTTCACTAAGCAATGGAATAAGTGTTTATGCCCTGCCTTATACAACTCATGTAAGGGCTTTAGTGACCATTTTTACCTGGGATGTGGCCATTCTGCTGAGTAACATTATAAAATAAGCAGAAAGACTGAACTCCTTGCCTCTTAAATGAATTCTTCACACTATAATTTATTCATAATGTAATTTAATTAGCTCAAACTTACTATAGCTTTTATCTGAGAATTATATGTGAATGTTTGGTGGTTTTACAGAGAGGAAACGGTCACATAGCCTTACGCATGTGCCTGAATCTGCGCCTTGGTGCTGTCTCCAGATAAGCTGATGCCTTCAGAGGGTGACTAAAGGTGCCAGAGCTTGGAGCTGGACTGCAAGTAATGCAAAATTTCCCAGTTATCTGCTGGCAGGTCATCACAGCAGAGAACAGACAGTCTAGGAAGTTCCTGGAGAGTGTGGAAGGTAAATCCCTGACACAGCTGGTAAGGGAGCCTGCCAGGGGCAGTGCTTTGCTAGACCTGCTGTTTGCAGACAGAGAAGGACTGGTGGGAGGTATGGTGGTCTGTGGCCATCTTGGACACAGCAACCACAAAATAATAATTTCTGATCCTTGGTGAAGTAAAGAAGGGGGATCAGCAAAGCCTCTACCTTGGACTTCCAGAGCATGGACTTTGATATGTTCAGGACACTGGCTCAGAGTCCCTTGGGAAACAGCCCTTAAAAACAAAGGGATCCATGAAGGCTGGACATACTTTCAGAAGGAAACCTTTAAGGTACAGGAGCAGGCCATTGCCATGTGCTTGAAGATGAGCTGATGTGGAAGAAACCAGCCTGACTGAATAGGGAGCTTTTACTGAAACTCAGGGGAAAAAAGAGTTTGTGGCCTTTGGAAGAAGGGGCAGGCAACTCAGGAAGTGCACAAGGATGTCATTAGGTCATGAAGAGAGAAAATAAGAAAGGCAAAAGCTCAGCTGGCCACTGCTGTGAAAGATAATAAAAAGTGGTTTTATTAATACATTAACAACATAAAAAGGGTCAAGGAAAATATCTGTCTCTTACTGGTTGTAGAGGGGAACACTGTAACCAAAGATGAGGAGAAGGCTGTAGTACTTGATGCCTTCTTTGCTTCAGTCTTCAAGAGAAAGAATCCTCAGGGCAACCAGCCCCCTGAGCTTGTAGTCAGGGACAGGGAGCAGAGTAGACCCCCTGCACTACAGGAGGAAGTAGTTGGTGAACTGCTGAGCCATTTGGACCCTCACGAGTCTGTGGGACTAGATGGAATTCATCTGAGGGCAGTGAGGAAGCTGAAGATCTTGCTAAGCCCCTCTCCATCATTTCTTACGAGCCCTGGCTAACTAGGGAGGTCCAAGTGGGATGAAGGATCAGACCCAGCCACCCTGGGGGTAGGGAAGACAGGTCCTACCTGACCAGCCTCATCTCCTTTTATGACCAGGTGACCTACCCAGTGGATGAGGGAAAGGCTGTGGATGTTGTCTACCTGACCTTCAGCAAAGCCTTTGATACCATTTCCCAGGACATTCTCCTAGAAAAGCTGGCAGCCTGTGGCTTGGACATGCACACTCCTCTTCAGGTTTAAAACTGGCTGAGTGGTCAGGTTCAGAGAATGGTGGTGAATGGTGCTGCATCCATTTGGCATCCAGTCACTAGTGGTGTCCCATAGGGATCAGTATCAGCACCAGCCCTGTTTAACATCTTCATTAATGATTTGAACAAGAGGGTAGAATCCACCCTCAGTAAGGTTGCAGATGACACTAAGTTGAGTGGGAGTATTGAGGCCCTCTACCTGAGGGCAGGAAGGATCTGCAGAGGGATCTGGATCAATGGGCTGAGACCAATTTTATAAGGTCAACACTTTCATCCCAGGAAGTGTTAAAGAAATGACTGGACATGGCACTTAGTGCTATGGTTTAATTGGCACAGCAGTGTTCAGTCAAACACTGGATTCACAGATCACAGAAATCAGAAGGCACCACAAGGATCATGAAGTCCAACTCTTAAGTGAATGGCCCATAGAGGGATTGAAGCCACAACTTCAGTGTTATAAGCACCATGCTTTGACCAGCTGAGCTCATCTCAGGGTCAATGACCTGGAGGTATTTTCTAACCTTAATGATTCTACTATTCTATGTGGTGGTATTTATATACTAAAAGACAACTGTAAGGTGCAGAATATCTGAAGTTACAGAATACTGTGTGTCGGAGTCCCTTACAACAGAGTTTGTTCTCTTGAAACTGAAATTTCTACCCTCTGTAGTCTTCTTAGGAGCTGTGTTCCCTGCCTGAGATTAGAAAGGGTGCCTACATTAGAAGGGATTTTAAATTCTCACACCTTGAACTGATTGGAGTCCTGGTATCAGAGGCAGAGGTTATTTCTGCTCTGTGCCTCACTTCCAACTGCCTTTCCAACTGCATTGCCCTGCTTACATTAGACTGTCTTGCCCATCCAACTGAAAAATAAACTTTATTCTTTTTTCTTTTCTGGCAATGGACCAGGGAACAAAACTGGCATACTCCAAGGCTGAGCAATTATGAAATTGCATGCAAAGACGTCCAGAGCAATTACAAGTGAAAAGAGGCCTCCCTTGCCCTTCCTTTTTGGAGATGCAGTCTTAGCTCAAATTTGTCTTTAAACCCTACTGTAAGGTATCTGGCTGTATATTGTTGTAGTAAGAAAATTCAGGGCTACACATGTTTCTCTGCTCTTCGTTTGTAGTAGAAACCACCTTTTTCTTCCTAGAGGGGATGCTTTGAGTTTTGATATTCTGTTCCCAGTCAGAACCAATTTACCCACTCAAAAATGAAAGCAGAACCAAAGTGCCTTTTTCCTTCCATACTGAATTCAGCTGAAAAAGATTTATAAGCTTGATCAGTGTTTGAAGAATAACAATTGCTTTAATCTTTGCTGGAAAGCACGGCTGGGTGATTTGTTTTGTCTCACAGAGACACAGCTGTCTAACAAGAATTATAGAAGACATACACATAATGTTATGAAACACAGAAGAGTTGCACTAAGAGATTTTTGGTTTTAAAACACATACTGCCTTAAAATTGTTTTGGAATGTCAGTGGTAGGGTCCCAAGCAGTGCATGCTGCTGTCTGAAAACAGCTTTCTTTCAATGGGAACAACACAAAGGAGCAAAAGCTGCTGAAAATCAGCATAAGGACTCTTGAGACTGACATGAGGAGAGCAATAACCACACAGAAAACCCTCAGTACCCTCAATGCCACCTCTGTCTAGCTGGTCTGTTTGTTACTTTTGTATTTACGTCCTTAATATGGCCATACTGTTTCACATGCCTCAGTGCAACAATGGTTACTCTCATCATTAGCTTTGAGCAAGAAGGAAAAAAATACTTCTAATTACTAATTTTTGCTTTCCCTACTCCCCCAGATTTGTTCAGCACAAAATTAAAAAAAGGATCCCAGTTGTCAACTCTAATTAAAATATTGTGAAACTCATGGTGTCTAAAACATTTAAATAATAATTTTTAAATGTGAATTTCACATTCCCATATCAAAACTCTAACAAACATGTGATGATAGCTGCCCCTCTCACTACAAGTCATACCAGTGCCGAAGTCCCAGTGTAGATGCAAAAAATATTTTTTTTTTGCCCACAACAGCTCCGTAACCTTGTCTCTAAAGCAAGGATAAGCTTATCAGTAGCTTGAGGCACCTTATCTTTTTTCTGAAGACAATGTGAAGCTCTGTTCTCATGCAGTACTTGAAATAAGCAGGAGCTGTGAGGTCAGTCAGCAAAGGCAGGAGGCACAGTGCTGCTCCCTGGACCGCACCAGCCTGGCTGTCGCATGCTAACCATGTCTGCAGGGCACAGCACCGGCTTTGCTCTGCTCTCTACAGAGCCTCTTCTGCAGCTCAAATGATAAGGGCATGTGAAATATAAGAAAAGCAGAAATTGCTGTTAGGTTGTGAATGGCTATGGCACAAAGCACAATACTGGATGCAGAATCCCAAAGGAATTTAATTGAAAGGAAAATAAATCTCAGTAACAGCCTCAGGTTTAGAAAAGGAAGGGGTTTTTGTGTGATTTCTTTTCAGGAGAGATACTCGGATATTAAGAGGACGGGTGACTCAGAAATACAACAGATGTTTACTATTCTACACTTTATAGAGTCTCTCCTATAAAATATGCCAAACAACTTCATAAGCCTTAATGGATTGAATGTTTCAACATCCTGTTGGGTCAGACGATAGCAACGTAATATTCACATTAAAGATACAACACTTTCTCACAGACATAAAGCAAAACTAGAAAGAGTAAGCAGTCCCAGCTTTTAATCACTGCACAGTGAATCAGGTTAGTTGGCACATGCTTAACACATGCCAAATACCAGCATTCACATCAAAGCCTAAGCTCGTTTCTACATCTCTCTGCTTCTCTTTTTACACACAAAGCCTTATCCTGCAGCTCTTCATACGGAGAACATTTTCTCTTCAGCCAGTGTTCTTTATACAGTGTAGGATCATACCCTGTCAATGATGCCTGTAGCTTACCTGTCCTTTAGAAGAAAGATGAGAAATGCCAGAGAACTAGCAGCAACCTAACAATCCCTGCCACCAATATATTGCAAATGTGTTCTGGCATAAACCCATCCTACAATCTGGAAAAAACTATCATGACCCTGGCTGACTTTGGATCAGAAGTTATATCTGCATGGGATGGGTGGTGTAACTGCTAGGAAGGGGTGCATGGGCCAATAAGTGAGTGCTTTCTCTCTGTTGATGTAATTCTTTTGGTTTCCAAAATGTGGGGAAAAAAATTCCTTGGGAGCTGTATGCAGAATATCTCCTATATTACAATAAAAAATCCCCCTTCCCCTCAAGAAAACCAAGCTACCTTCCCAAAAACCAAGCTCTTGCAAGAACCTCACATTAGCTTCTTTCAATTAGACAAACATGAAAACAAACGAAAGCAGCTTCACCCAGATTTTCTACTCAATAGTTTCCAAACAAAATCAGCTGCGTGGCATATGCCACCAAAACAATAGCTACCAGATTAGCAGATGGTATGTTGTGAATTAATTGTTGACACAAACCCCAGACATACCACTCAATCCTCTCTTGACACCTAAACTTATTTCCCTATTATTTTTCTCACCTCATTATATTTGCTCACAACAAGAAAAAAAAATTAGATACTCCATCTGGATTTAGACATGAAAAGTTAACCTGCAATTTATTATTATTCTGCTATCTTAAAAAAAAAAAAAAAAAACAAAAAGAAAAGGAAAAAAAAGGGCAGTTTGATTACTGCAGAAGAAAAACATGGAACAGGAAGCTCTCTGAGCCTGGATACCTCTACATTTCATATAATTATAGAATCATTAAGGTTGGAAATTACTTCTAAGATTATCAAGTCCCACTGTACACCTAGGGTCACTGTTTTCACCACTAAACCATATCCACAACTGCAACACCCACACATCTTTTGAGCCATTCCTGGGCAGCTTGTTCCAATGCCAGACTACCTTCTTAGTGAAGAAATTTTTCCTAATGCCCAATCTAAACCTCCATGGTGCAACATGAGAGCATTTCCTCCTGTCTTGTCAGTTGTTACTTAGGAGAAGAGATCAACCCTTACGTCACTACAACCCCCTTTCAGGTAGTTGTACAGGACAATAAGGTTCTCCCTGAGTCACCTTTTCTCCAGGTTGAAAAACCCCAGCTCCTTCAGTGTCTCCTCATAGGACTTGTGCTCCTGACCCTTTAGCAGCTTTGTTGTCCTTCCCTGGACACGTGCCAGCATATCAGTGTCTTTCTTGTAGGGAGGGGCCCAGCACTGGACATGCCATTTGAGGAGTGGCCTTACCAGTGCCGAGCACAAGGGAACAGTCACTGCCCTGGTCCTGCTGGCCACACTATTGCTGATTCAAGCCAGGATGCCACTGGCTTTCTTGGCCACTTGGGCGCACTGCCAGCTGGTGTTCAGCCACTGTTGGCCAAGACTTATGTTTGTTCCCTTCTGCCTCCCTGGCTGCAATAACCAGTCCAACCACCAAAGTCCTCTCACTCACCCTCCAGGTACAGAAAAGTTTAAGCCAGGGCTGGTGAGTCCAGAGCTACATGTGCTAATCCAGCAGCTCGCTGCTGCTAAAACTGTAATACTATCCACCACATCTCAGTTCTGCCTGTCAGTTACCTGAGTGAGAACTGATCTGTGTCCCTTCCTACCCTCCAGGTACTGTTTTTTCCAAAATTTCAAATTTCTCCCCTTTATAATGTGGCTGAAACTGCCTGGTGGCACTGAAGTCGGTGAAGGTAGAAAGGGAGGCACAAGCAGTCAGAGGCAACCACAAGCAGTCAGAGGCAACCACATGGGCTTTGTTTCCTCTGGACTTCAAGCAATTTTATTAATTTTACTGTTTACAAATAAAAGGAAACAAAACACCACCACACAGCAGCATTTACATAACCAGGAGTTTCTAGACACCCAAAATATTGGGTTTGGATCTACACAACAGAAGTCGGACCCTTAAATTGTAGCATATTTTTCTGCTCAGCGAATTGTACTGCCAGAGACCAACCCCACATGAATCACCCCTTTCTCATTCCAGCACTTGGGATCAACCAGGCAGTTCTTGGCTCCTCAGTACAGCAGAGACATGGAGCTCCTGGAGTGGGTCCAGTGGAAGGAAACAAAGATGATTAAGGGACTTGAGCATCTCTCTTACAAGGAAAGGCTGAGGGAGCAGGCTCTGTTCAGCCATGAGCAGAGACAACTAAAAGGGGGCCCCAACAGTGTCAGTCAGCATCTGAAGGGAGGCTGCAGAGAGGATGAAGCGAGGACTGGCTTCAGTCCCATGTCCTTGCCCAGGTGCTGGGGGCAGCTCAGCATTGAAGGGCCCGTCTGACCCAGCTTCTACCTGTCTCCCATTTTTTACTTTTGAATGCTGCGTTCTCTTCTGTGGCCTTCACTTTAAAAAGCACATTGAGATGCTGGAGTGCAGCCAGCAAATGGCAAGAAAGCTCTTGAAAGGTCTAGAAAACATGTCTTATGAGGAACAGCTGAGGGTCCAGGGGCTGTTTATTCTCAAGAAGAGGAGGCTAAGGCGGCCTTTATCCCTCTCCACAACTCCCTGGAAGAAGGTTTTTGGGGCCAGTCTCTTCTGCCATGCCTGCAGTGACTGGACTAGAGGGAATGGCCTTGAACTGAGAGAGGAGACGTTTAGATTAGAAAAGTATTTTTCACTGTTAGGGAGGTCAGGCATTGAAATATTTCCACGGGAAGTGGTGGAGTCACCATCCCTGCAGGTGTTCTAGAGGCGTCTGGATCTGGGTGATTTAGTGGTTATGGGTTACAGTGGTAGTGTCAGGTGGACAGCTGTACTGTATCACAGTATAACTAGGTTGGAAGAGACCTTCAAGGTCATCAAGTCGTACCTATGCCCTAACACCTCAACTAAACCATGGCTCAGAGTGCCACATCCAATCTTTTTTTAAACACATCCAGGGATGGTGACTCCACCACTTCCCCAGACAGACAATTCCAGTACTTCATTATTCTTTCCATAAAAAACTTTTTCCTAATATCCAGCCTATATCTCCCTAGGTGCAGATTAAGACTGTGTCCTCTTGTTCTGTCAGTTGCTGCCTGGAGAAAGAGAACCAACACCCCCTCTGCTACAACCACCTTTCAGGGAGTTGTAGAGAGTGATAAGGTCACCCCTGAGTCTCCTTTTCTCCAGGATAAACAGCCCCAGCTCCCTCAGCCGTTCCTCACAGGGTTTGTGTTCCAAGCCCCTCACCAGGCTCATTGCCTCCTCTGGACGCTCAAGTGTCTCAAGGTCCTTCCTAAACTGAGGGGCCAGAACTGCACANCCCCGCCCCCGGGAGGTGCCGCTGGCCGCGAGCGGTGAGTGCGGGGGGGGGCGGGCTGGCGCGCGCGGCTTTGGTGCCCCCCCGTCCCGCCTGCCCCGTTCCGTGAGGCGGTGGCGCCGGGGGTCCTCGGTGTCCGGGGAGTTCCCGCTGGGCTTTTCCAAATTGTCGCCAAACTGCCCCCTTGCTCCCGGTGGCGGCGCCAGGAGCTCCTCGCCGCCTGGGCTGGGGTTATGCGACTGCCCTTGCGCTGCCCTTTCCTTCCCGGGGGATCCCCAGCGCAGTGTCTCCTCTGCCCCTCAGTAGTCAGGGCGTGTTTTTCCACCTTTGCTCAGGTGCTCGTAGAATGGTTTGGGTTGGAAAGGACCTTAAAAATCATCTCGTTCCAACGCCCCTGCCCGGGGCACGGACACCTTCCACAAGACCAGGTTGCTGATAAGCCCCATCCAGCCTGGCCTTGAGCACTTCCAGTGATGGGGCATCCACAGCTTCTCTGGGCAACCTGTGCCAGTGTCTCAGTACCCCCAGAATAAAAAATTCCTTGCGTATTTCTGAGTACCTTAAATTTCCCCTCTTTCAGTTTGAACCCAAGGCATTTGCAGTGTGCCCAGTGTGTGCAAAAGTGAGACCTGAGTATTGGGCGTGCTGGGGTGTGTGGCTAAAGTGACTGCATTACAGTGGTGCTTGGGCTGTCCTGTCATGTAGAAGTTTTTTTTTTTTTTAAAAAAAACAACTTTTCCCTAGGATTGTCTTTTTAGACAGTGGTCTGAAGAGTGATGCTATTTGGTCCACAGGTAGCTAAAGCATTAGCCAAAGGCAAGTGAAAAACCCTAAGCCCATTATCAGGAGATTTAGATTTGCTGTATGAAGATGTGAATCTCCAAAAGTTGATTTTAGGATGCACAAAATTAACAAGACTGAAAATCAATGTGCCTAAGCTGGGAATGTTAGGTGACACTGGATATCAGTAATATTTACACCAGCTAAAATTGATGCTGTAAGACAAACTGAGTGTAAATTTGCATTCAGTGAATACAGCTCTTCAGTATTTTTACAGAAATTGCACCTGTTTTTCATTCTACTTCTAGGAAGTATTCAACATTAAGTAACATGTCTTCCACCAAACCTCCAAATGAAAATGAACTACCCAAGGAGAGAAAACCAGGACTGAGGAGTGTTCAGACAACTATGCTTTTCCGAGCTGTGAACCCAGAACTTTTCATTAAACCTGTAAGACAGTCATTCTGAGAGAAACTAAGTATGCTTGAAGAGATACAGTTGCTTTAAAGTAATCATTACAATTCTCTGTGCATTATATAACTATCTCTTGTTATGCAAACCACTCAGAAATGTAACTAAAAATATTTTTACTTTTTTCCATTCTTGATTGTTGAGAGCGCAGAATATTACATTGTTTATTGCAGCTTTTATTTCACTGTTATATTGTCTGATTCTTTTGTACCTAGCCAAGTTAGTTTCAGAAAGACTTTAGTTATATTACCCATATAACTTAACAGGTTAAGTAGTATTATTACTTATTGTTAAGAAATAAAAACAACAGGAGTAGTTTTTAGTATTTAAAAGGGAACTAATCATAGAATGCAAACTTTCTTGGTGTCAAATGAGGCAATTTTTGGTAGCTTTTTAGTATTTTGGATTTTCCTTTATCTTGCTTTTATAATTAAGTTGATGATACTCAGGTTTTATTTGCATTTGCAGAACCCAGCAATGAGTGAAATTTTGTGCATATAGTAAGTATAGATTTAATATAATAAAAGTAGATTTTGTGATAAGAATACAAAATGTGGTTTAGAGGATTGCAATCAAGAAGGACCGGAGTGCATTGTCCCAGTAGTATATCCAGATGATCTTTTAAAAGTAGTAGAGATCTTCAGTAATTGGTTTTGTCTGGTTTGTTCATGCTCAATCAGCATTTCCAACTGGCAAAATACAGAGTACTGAGCAATGTGCTGTTCTGTCTCCAGAAGGAATCTTCTTTTTTCAAAGGGAATTCCTTTTGCTGTCAGAAAATTCAGTCTGCAAGAAGGCAGTGATGATTTTTTGCAGATGTCACAAATAGTTTAATATTCAGTTTCTATGCTGAGACAGAAGAATGTAATGTTTGAGTTTAATGAAAAATGTTTCGACTAAAACCATTTACCACATTTTTTTCTTGTCAGAATAAACCTGTGATGGCATTTGGACTGATTGCAATTAGCCTCTGTGTGGCCTACCTTGGTTATTTGCACGCAACAGCAGAGAATAAAAAGGACCTCTATGAAGCAATTGACAGTGAGGGATCCAGGTATACGAGGAGGAAAACTTCCAAATGGGACTGAGAATGTAAGGAAGGAAATCACGCACAGAACTTTTCAAGGCAACTACTGTTTTTTCTCTTGCCCTTGAAATAATGGATAAATGTCTCTCTTGCTATTGAATCCAATTCAAGTTCCTTTGTAAAATGCTGTACCTGTACAAATAAACTGCAGTAAAGATACCTGTGAAAATAAAAGTGATTTTAAGAATTGCCCTCTGTGATCTCCAGAGATATCATTGTAAAAAGACATGAAATCACTTCAGACCTGCAGTTAGTACTGGTAAATGCCTTAGAAACTGACATGATAGTTCCACTTTCTCTTTACTTTGATTAAATGAAGTCAGGGATTTCTCTTTTTTTTTTTAATAAAAAGAATAATGTATTGTCTGTGAGAAGAAAACTAGGTATCTTAATCTGTTGATAACAGTGGTGCAAGTAAACTAATTTTAAGGCAAGGAAGATCTGATAAAGCAATTGGTGAAGGGTTTTATTTCATAAAGGAAACTAAAATAGTGGCCAAAATAATCCTTGGATGCTTAATATACTCTTCCTTACAAACAAAAAAAAACCAGGTAAATCAGTAGCCAGATAGAGGAGAAAAAGTGAAGTGCTTCTGTTAAGAGAAAGGTAGGAAGAACTCAACCATTATCTTTCCTGTTTGGCATCATACAACAGGTCAATGAGCGTGCTGGCATCAGCCTGCCTGTTGGTAGCTTTAGCTCTAGAGTTTGTGTAATACTCTTGAATAGTGAGCAGGACTAGTTTTATTTCAACTGCATTCAGAAATTAAATTTCTCTCTATTGCAAAGTACATTATATGACATTAATTTATTGGAGGTTACTGAACTCAAGGAATGGAAAGTCTAAAATCTCCAGGTACTGCAATGAGAGTGGCTGAAGGGTGGGTGGGCATTGTGGCGTTTCCCTAGCTCATGTGGTCCCTTGTGAGCCTTGGAGCAAACTGTACAGGCAGGTGTCTTCCTGTTCCAGCACTGAGTCCTTCTCCCATGAGCTTCCCAGCTGCTTCTGGGTGCCTGACGTTTCCTAGACAGTGTCCCATTAACCAGACTCCAGAACATGTGGTGGGAGGGCACATACCAGGCTGTGACCTGTTTCTACAATGGATGTTATGTTGCAGTTTTCCATTCGGTTTCTTCTATTTACAGACCCAACAAGGGCACCCAGGAAGCTGAGAGACCTCTTTTTCAACCCTCTTCTGACCAAGGTAGCTTCTGTCAAGCCAGAGAAAGAACGTGCAGGAACTCCTGCTTTGCCATTGTGAGAGTTGCTTTGGGTTTTATCAAAAGATTTTGGTACTGAAGATAAAAAAGGTGTCTGACTGCCTTGTGGGACAGCAGTTTCACCATGGGATTTCTCTCTATCTCCCTCTAAGTCCTTCACTTTGAATCTGTGCGTTTACTCCTGTTCTTGTTTTATAGTTAACTGCATCTTAAATTCCGTGGGGCTTTGGTTAAGCTGCCTCTTTCTTGAGAAGGGAAGTGAGCTCTACCTATAATAAAAGCTTTTTT
>VZTT01064887.1:30539-91982 GCA_013400855.1 Buphagus erythrorhynchus | reverse complement strand
CAGCAAAGTTATTAAACAGATGGTGCTCTTCTATAGAAGGCTCACTGACCTCTCCTGGATAAAGATGTCTAAATGGTTTGGAATGCTGTGTTTGTTAATGAGAGAAATCTGATCTCCATCACCAGCTGGACTGATCCTTTCATCTGTTACAAGCTACATTAGATGAAACTGATTGCTGTAGTCAAGAGCAACAAATTCCCATTCCAGCTCACAAACCATGTGAAAGAAACTGTGTTTCAAAGCATGACTCAGATAAGGCTGTAATACCGGGTTCAGTTCAGTAAGCTGAGCTTTGTAAGTGAAATCTTGGAATTACTAACTTTGCTGCCAAGGGAAAGTTCTTATTCTTTTAATTTTGCTGCCAAAAAGGGCTCTATTGGCAGGTACTGCAGAGTTCCTGGGTGACTTTGCTGGAAACCTGGCAATGTTACAGAAACCACCAGCCACCCAGTCTGCCGCATATGGGACATGGACTGTAATTCACTGACATTATTGCTGGTCAATTAGAGGTGCACCCGTGTGACTGGGGCCTTGATCTGTGTCTCTGCTGTGCAAGCTGACACACGCTCTTGCAGGTTTGCCAATTCTGCACTGAGCTCCACAGAGACCATCCTCTGCAGGGCTTTCACCAGGGACAATGGGAAGTTGGATTCCTTTCATAGTATGATGTGGGACCACTATGATCTTGCCCGAGGATTCCTGGGAAGCTGCCAAAAAGACAGCAAAACTTTCTTTTATTCCATTCAGAAGAAAAATAACCTGGGATTCTCTATACACACCATGCTAGCAGAGCTCTTTCAGTATGTGCCCCCAATCTTTTTAGCTTTAAATCCAAGGTTAAGATGTTGGAATGTACATAGTTCAAAAATCCTCCTGAACAAAAAGCTTCTAATACTGTAAAAGCCTGAAAGCCTTTCAGTTCCATGTGTTCCTGTGCTTGGTTCTATCTAAGCAGCAATATGTTGAGTGACTTGGAGTGGATCTTGAAAGTCTGGCAGTGTAAAAGGATATTCGTGGTATTAAAAGACTTCTTGAAAGAACTGAGCTCATTTGGAAGTGAATAATAAGGGTTGAAGTCTTTAGGCCCTGTGAGTTTCTAAAGGTCCTGCTGCTTGCATCTTTTTTCTTGTTTACTAAAATTATTTTTCCTTTACTAAAATTATTCTTCCTCTAAGTATATAAAAACTGCATATCTTTCTGTTCCTCTAGTGAAAAAGTCTACTTCTTTTTGATGCTGTAATCCTTAACATAAAATCATAATATTTTAATTGCCTTGCAGCCTTTTAATTGCCTTTGTCCTACTTAGGACAAAAAGATCTGTGCTACTGCAATTTACTTATCTGTTCTCACCCAAATGCTGGTATGGGAAGCAGGCTGGAAAACCTGAGGGGTGCAATACTGTCTAAAGCCCAGGGGAACAGTAAGAACCATTTTAACCCCACAGGAGGATGGCAGCTGATGTTAGGTAGTGGCTATTTCTTGGTTCTCAGTAGGTTCCTGTCAGGCCTCTTTCCTCTTGTATACCAAGTGTTTTGTTAAATCCAGCTTATGGCATTAAGGAGTTTCTGGGTTCAAACATGCTGTGTGGATTTGCCACTGTGCACTGCACCAGGTTTCCTTCCACAGCTCCTGGCAATAATGCTCTTACAGCACCTTCTACTGAACTCTTTTAAAAGTGGAAATTGCCCTTCCAGTAAAAAGTCATGCAGGCATGATACCATAATGTGCTGGAAAAGCTGGATGTCAGTGGGTATCAGTATGACTTTTTACTGAGGATAGCAAAACTTTTCCCCTTTGCCCATTCCTTGCAGGCTATCTTAATTAATCTGATGTGTGTGGACCAGAGAAGTGGTGAGTCAAGGGTTTACAACACTTGAAAGCCACTCTCTTGAATGTATGCTGGAAGCAGGGATTTCTTCAATATTTTGCAGCAGTTTCTTTCTCCCTCTCCCTGAAAGTGACCATCCTGCAGTATCACTGTATGTGCACACACAGGGGATGAACCACAGCTTTTTTTTTCAAAATATTTAAATGGTTTTGACTACTCTACAGGAGGCAAAGTCAAAGAAACCAGAACTAGCACAGAAATGTGCAAAAAATGGCAGATTAGCTTCTTCACTGAAGTACAGAGTCACCCAGAATCATAGAATGCATAAGATTGGATGGGACCACAGAGGGCCAGCTGGTCCAACCTCTCTGCTCCATCAGGGTCATCCTAGAGCACATTGCTCAGGATTGTGTCCGGATGGATCTTGAATATCTCTAGTAAGGGAGACTCCACAACTTCTCAGGGCAATCTGTTTCAGTGTGTGGTCACCTGCACAGTAAAGAAGTTCTTCCTCAAATTCAGGTGGAACTTCCTGTGGATCAGTTTCTGCCCACTGCTGTTTGTCCTATTGCCTAGCACCACTGAGAAGAGCTTAGTTCAATCCTCTTGGCACCCTCCTTTCAGAGACTGATAGACATTAATGAGATCCCCTCTCAGTCATCTAAAGGCTGAACAGCTCCCTCAGGCTTTTCTTGTAAGAGAGATGCTCTAGTCTCCTCAACATCTTTCTTGCCCTCCACTGGACCTGGTCCAGGAGCTCCATGTTATATATACATGCACAGTCATCTCATTTTTATTTCCCCCTCACACATACACCTCACACTGTATGCATAGCCCATTTTTCTTACCTGTTGTATTTTCTTCTTCTCTTCTTGACTTCAAATGGTAGAAATATGGCCTGTCAGTACACATAACAGGCAAACATCTTTCCTTCAGCTGCAAGTCTCTAGTTAGACCAAAGTCTTCAACGGGACATGGAAACAGCTTTTTTCTTCACATGCTGATCAGAAGTCACTTCTGCAGCTCATAGAAAGGGTGCTCTGAGTCACTGGGATAGAAAATTTTTGACCAGCAAAGTAGTCCAATGACTGCTTCACCCACAGATGTGTGGGCTAGGAATATCTGTCTTCATCAGAAGTAGTGGGTGCCATGCAGGAACAAAGCAAGAGGCTATTTCATGCAAGCCCTAAGTACAATAGCATTCCAATCAAGTATTGTGTAAATATTTGATCTGCTGCTCATGTTTTAAGGTGTGACTTGGGCAGGTTCTACTTGATTGGGACATAAACAGATTTACTGCCAGACATACCCATTGATGTAGAGTCATTAACTCAAGCTTTTTGGAGAAGTTTTACATTGTAGGTGTTTTCCAGACAGTTCTAGAAGAAGTCTTATATAGAGAGCATACAGATCGTAGCAGGCTGTAAACTTATATTCTTCCTTTTGATATTCTATATTTATTTTCCCATCTAGATGTCCATTTTCTAGAATGCTGTGAAACCTTCAGTGTAAGCAAGTGGTCAAAGAAACGATCAGTTGTCTTTCATGAAAACATCCTTCCAGAATTTCACAGGTACTTTTGAGAGCAGTTTGTGCATTAAGGGTCATCCACAAAGCTGACAAATAAGCATTTAATGTCAGTGTGGGCTTCCCTCAAAAACTCTAACTTTAGGAAGAAGAAGATATTCTTCAAGATGAAGTAAAAGGGGATGTAATTTTCAACTCTGGCTGAAAAGCTTGAAGGTCTTCTGAAATAACGAATTGCAACAAGTGGAGCCACCAGGCTTGGAACTGGCATGAAAATCCTTGCTTTGCTCCAAAGGTCCATTTCTCTAAATCTGTAAGTTGCTGCTTTGATAGCGTAGGTCAAAGCTTAATCCTGAATTCCGTGTTTATGAAAGACACTTGTATCAATACTTAATGTGTTGTCTTTTAAACCTCATACCATAGTGTGCTTACATTTAAAGTTAATTCTATCCCAAATGAACTTTGAAAAGAAGTTGTGAAAGTTGTCAGTTGGAAGTTCTCAGCCTGGTGTGTGCAAGCTTAAAGATGGCTAATATGATGTGTCTTGTGTCAACATAAATGATTCAGTCCTTCAAACACTATAAACCAAAAATTTTACAACCAGATTAAGTTGATAATTGGGAGACCTATTGGGAGGAACTATACTTGCCTAAGAATAGAGCAATGACATGAAATTGAGCTGGGAGCAGCACTTTATGGTCACTACTGCTTAGACATCAGCAATATGGGGGCACACAAGTGGAGAGAATTATATGAAGGTCAGATAGATTACCAAAACCAGACTAAAGATAAAGCCCGTAAAAAACGGATTAACGTCGCAGATTAAAAGTAAAACAAGAACTTCCTTGTCTGACTTGTAAAAGTGAACATACCCAGATGACTACCAAGATGATCCACCTTAGATGTTTCTGAGAACAAATATCCTTTGTTCATTATTGGAGAGCTTAAGATTGAAATAGCATGATGTTGCACAGGTATTAAGATAGAACTAACCATGAAGAATAGTATAAAAAAACTCGGTTGAAAGAAGAGTGTTATGCATTATGGTTACCTGTTTCAAAATTTGTTTCAGTAAAATAATCCTGTTCAGTTTCAAATGGAATAACACAGCTAGTCAAAGAAAAAGATATTTTAATAGAAGCTATAACAAGGTGTAATTTTTTTTTGTACATAAATATTGTGTTTAAATATGTTTGTTCTAGCCTAAAAGATCACCTGACAACAAATGATATTTTCTACTAAAGCAAGGCCAAATATTTTACAGTAGAGATAATAATCAAACTCAGATTTTCAGATTGTGGTGGATTATCTATATATACCTCTTGTCTCACATGCAGAATGCCCATGATTTGCAACACTATAGAATCCACATCAAGGCAGATGGAAGTGCTTACACCACCCTTACAGTGGGATTTAAGGAGCTTCAGGAGTCACAAAACTTGCAAAAGCCAAGAATTCTGAAAAGTAAATAAAATCCCTGAAAGGACTGCTTTGCTCCAGCAGGAATGAAAATGAGAGATTCACTTCCCTGCTGATCTCCCCCTAGAAAGCAGCAAGAGCACTTCTTGTGAGGGGCCAAATACTGGCCATGCCTTCTCTTGGTCCACGTCTGGGTAAGGAGAAGTCCTTTGTTGCTTGGGCTGGGACTGAAGATTTGGACTGCAAGGTAAGACCCAGAATCTGAAAGGCAAAAACAGGAGCAGAAATCAGGGCAGGTGATTTGCTCACCAGTGAGTGAATTCTGCAAAGATATAAGAAGGGCTGCCATCAGTAGAGGCCCAAGTCAGGTATATGAAGTTTCTCTTTCTAATGCAGCCAACTCGAAGCAGCTATCTGGTTAAAAGACATGTAAATACTGACTAGGAATTCTGAGAGATGTCAGTTAGTCTGCTCTGGGCTAAAAGATATTTCTTACAGATTTCTGCTCTTGGTTGATGCTTCAGACCAAGAAAGCTATTAGCATGATGCTTCCCTGGCACTTCAAGGGAGCAGGACATGCTCATGACTGATGGTCGTGTTTTACACCCTTCTATCTCCACACAAAACTGTTACTGAGGAAATGCCAGAGGAAACAACTGGCAAAACCTTGGCAGCAAGGACTCAATATGAATGTAGGGATTTTCTCTCTGCTTTATCCAAATAGTCCTAGATGTTGCAAGCAACAAACTCAAAAGAGTTGCCCAAAACTAGGGCTTTTTGGAAGCTGTTACTTCTCATTATATTTCTCAGTAAAGCAATGTCTTGCTACAGCACATGAGAGCATTTATGTTCTACATTTATTAGTATTGAAAACTCTTCTAATCTGCCATTAAGATTTACTGTGCTCAAAATGATCTGCCAGCAGACACATTTCTAAATACCTTAAAACTGTAAAGAATAGGTATTCTCTTGCCAAAGCACTCCTGAGCTCAGTGCTGTGGTTGTGCACTGGAGTCAGCCTGCAGGTCTGTATGGCCTCCAGCTTACACTTTGATAGAGGCTTGGAGAAAACTCCAGTTTCACTTCAGTCATGGGAAGGGGCTGGAGAGAAAGTCAGTATGGTAAACTGTCCTAGCAAAGGGCTTTCAAAATTTTTTTCAAGACATGCCTTTGATTCAAAGCAAGCCCACCTTGTGCTTGTCTAATGTTTCTGCTTGCCAAGGAATAGGACTTCTGCTCTTCTCTCAGCAAGATGGATTTTATGACCATCACTAAATCCTTTCATTCAGATTTTACTGCTATAGTTGAACAGTTCCTTCTATATCACGTTTTGTGTACTTGTAATTTCACAAATTAATTTCCCAGCTCCTCAAGTTGTTTTCTATCCAAATATAGTTTTCCATTTCTATTATTAAGGTTAGCTGACATGCCAGATTGAAAAAAAAAAAAACAATCACAGCTGGCCAATGCTGAATATCTGAAGAAAAGTCTTAGAATTCATTTCTAAACTAAAAGATAAGAAAGAAGAGCTATTTCAGCAATACTTCTAGTTTTCTAAAGGTTATTAGAAATCCCATTATGTTAAAATACCAATTTTTTTCCAGTCCTTAGGGCTGCTTTTGAAGATTGCTACAAACAAGCACAGCTCTCTAAAGAGTTTTCCTGCCAAGTATTCAGCACAAATTGACAGGGTCTTAAGCCTTAACAGCTGCTTTAAGGGAGAGAGGCTGTATTGGGAATATAACTGCTTTTGGGCAAAAAAAATCAGAATTTTGGAGAATAGTTGAAATCTGCACGTAACTACAAGGGTATCTATTTGGTTCTCAGCTCATTTTCTGACATGGGGAAAACACTGCAGGGAGGGCTCTGGAGTACTGTGGATAGTAATTGTCTTGCCCTCCCTGTCTGATTCACTGATCATTCCCTTCCCTTCTGACAGATGAATTAAGAGCATCCTTGTATATTAGTGAGAAGCCTGTAGCTGGATAAAAGCATGCAGAATGAGAAGTTAACTTACAAACTGTGGAATAACCACATTCCCATTATTAATGTACTTTTTTCTTCTCGTACTAATGGAGTCAGACACAGCAGGATATTTCCTGTAAGATTCTCTCCTTCATCTATTTGTTGGATAGCTGTAGTCCTACAGCTTTGGAATAAATTCCTGTATCTTGAACTGAGAAGAAAGTCCTCAGTCCTGCATCTCCTGATGAATCCCATCAGTGCAGGGTGCTGCCCAGCAGTTGATTCTTAAAATTGTTAAGCTCAAAAGAAAATTACAACCCCAGGGTTTTTTTGCTGTTGTGTTTTGTTTGTTTGCTTTTGCATACTGGTGGGATATTCTATATGTTGAAATGACTCATCTAAACATTGTACAAGGAGGTGGTTTCCTGTAAAAAATTTTAATGTTTCTGAATTATTATCAGGCCCAGTACTATCTAGGTAACCCATGAAATAGCCAAACTCTGGCCAAACTAATGCTCTTTTGAAACATAACCCAGCAGGAATATGTAGCAACTACTTGATATAGATTGAGTTATGGCTTGGACAGGAGCACTCTTGGCTGGGTTAAGAACTGTCTGGATGGCCAGACCCAGAGAGTGGTGGTGAATGGTGCTGCATCCAGCTGGGGACCAGTCACTGGTGGTGTTCCTCAGGGCTCTGTACTGGGGTCAGTCCTGTTCAATATTTTATTGATGACATAGATGAGGGTATGGAGTCTTTCATTAGTAAATTTGCACTAAGCTGGGAGCATGTGTTGATCTGTTAGAAGGTAGGAGGGCTCTGCAGAGAGACCTGGAAGAGTTGGATGGATGGACAGACTCCAATAGGATGAAGTTTAATAAATCCAAGTGTCAAGTCCTGCATTTTGGCTACAATAACCCCCTGCAGTGTTATAGGCTGGGGACGGTGTGGCTGGACAGTGCCACAGGCAGAAAGGGACCTGGGGATTCTGGTCGACAGCTGACTGAACATGAGCCAGCAGTGTGCCCTGGTGGCCAAGAAGGCCAATGGCCCCTGGCCTGTGTCAGGAATAGTGTGGCCAGCAGGAGCAGGGAGGTCATTCTTCCCCTGTACTCAGCATTGGTGAGGCCACACCTTGAGTGCAGTGTCCAGTTCTGTCCCCTCAGTTTAGGAAGTACACTGAGATGCTTGAGCGCGTCCAGAGGAGGCAACGAGCCTGGTGAGGGGCTTGGAACACAAACCCTGTGAGGAACGGCTGAGGGAGCTGGGGCTGTTTATCCTGGAGAAAAGGAGACTCAGGGGTGACCTTATCACTCTCTACAACTCCCTGAAAGGTGGTTGTAGCAGAGGGGGTGTTGGTTCTCTTTCTCCAGGCAGCAACTGACAGAACAAGAGGACACTGCACCTAGGGAGATACAGGCTGGATATTAGGAAAAAGTTTTTATGGAAAGAATAATGAAGTACTAGAATTGTCTGTCTGGGGAAGTGGTGGAGTCACCATCCCTGGATGTGTTTAAAAAAAGATTGGATGTGGCACTCTGAGCCATGGTTTAGTTGAGGTATTAGGGCATGGGTTGGACTGGATAATCTCGAAGGTCTCTTCCAACCTAGTGATTCTGCGATTCTGAGTCTATGATAAGTCCTACATCTAGCTTTGAGTGGATTTTTTAGAGGAATGATTAATGCAAAATTCTCTTGATTAATTTTATAATGCCTTTAACTGAAATGGTAATGTAATGTTAATATTGTTTGGGAGCCTTAAGTAGTGATTCATCTGAATACAGCTGAATAATACATCTTTTGCCGGAGTTTCCAGTTCAGGCACTAATGGTATGTCTGGAATCTCTCCACTCCCTCTGCACAGTGACTGCCAGACCTCTCAAGGTTTGAAGGACAAATAATTGTGCTTTGCACCCCTTTCTGTAACCTGGAAAATACAGAGCATCTATTGTGCCTGCTCAGGGATCCAGGCTAACAATAGTGCATTTATTAACTGGGATTCTATGCTTCTGTTTGTTTGGTTTTTTTTCCAGAAATACTCAAATGAAAGGTAAACTTTTTGGGCCATATTATCTGTGAGTGACTTTTTTTCTGTTTCTGAGTTAAAAGCCAAATTTCACTTCTTTGTCCAGCAAAATCTTGCTACCTTGGCGACAGTTTCATCCTGGGGATAACTGTTGTCTTTCCTCATCTGAGTCCCCTGTCCAATGATTAAATCTAAGGTCCCTTCCAGGTAGCTTCATATTGCAGTGAAAATCTGATATAGTGGGAATTAGGGGGAGACACAGCACTAGCATACTCAGACATCCCTTCTTTAATGCAGAAAAAATGTTGGAGCTGGGAGAAGTAAATAACATTCCTTCATCGTATTCTAAAAGGGAGGGTAAAACCTAAACTATATGTTAAATGATTGCTATAAATGTTGACTAGGATTCCTCTGAATGTGAACCATTAGTCTGCACTGTGCCTCAATGATTCTGCAGTGGTTACATACCTACTACTTATATAGATTTTCGGGAGAGTCATATAAGCTTAAAACAGCACTGCATGCTCTTGTGTGACAATGTCATTAAAGCTGAGCTGGTCAGCGCTATTGGCCAGCACCACAACTTTGTGCTTCAAGCAAGGCAGCACAAGCCCAGAGGATTCCATTTGTTGATATACAGATTTGAGGAGGAAGAAAGAATAAAAACCTTTGCACCAAAACATTCCCAGCTTTGAAAGTCAGCTTTATTGTGCACTAATAGACAAGCCTAAAAAAAGGTGGCATGACTTGTCTGTCCTCACAAAATGAATTTCTGATTGCGACACTTCTCCGTGACATTTTGGAAATAAAGCCAGATAGATGGAATGTATTTTCCCTCTTGAAAGAGATAGGCCTTTGATTCCTGTGTGAAGACAGGCTTTCCTTGCAGTGCTCCTTTTAAACAACCAAGTGTAATCGAGTGGACTTTGGTTTCTGCATCAAGGCACAAGGTAGTTTCAGGACTCTGAAAAGTAGAAAACAAAAACCTGCATCACATAGTTTATGTTTTAACTTCAGAGATGGGGAAAGGGACTCAGCTTCTGCTCGTATCCTGCACTGTCTGCTGTAAATCCCCACACTTAGTGTATCATCTTTGAAGAGTTTTAACTGTTACCTTGGAATATTTATGACAGCAGAAGACCTTCAGTCCAAGGGGCGGGTGCTCACTCACCAGCAGTGCATCCGGCCAGAGGGGGCCTGAGTGCAGAGAGAGGTTAACTGGGCTGGAAGGTCTCTTTCAGATGAGCCATGAGTGGGAATGACTGGAGGGTTAGTGTTTGCAGAATCCCTTGGTGAATGTGGCTGTGTTAATGGAACTCAGACAGACTTTTGCTCAGCCCAGCATCTCCACTGAGCACAGGACAATGGGTGAGCTTCAGAAAGCAATGCTTTTTGCCATCCTGGCAGTTGTTATCTTCTGGGGTGCAAGCTCTCTGTTCACCTTATGTGGCTCAGGCCATGACCTGAACTGGACTGCTGAGTCCTGTAGCTGCTTCTGTGTTGCTTCCTCTGCAGATCAGTGGTGTCAGAGCACCCAGCTGCAACTTTGTCCCCACACTAGCAAAATGAGGGTATGTGCTCAGACTTGAGCAACCTGTTAAGTAAATCCCATCTTCTGTATATATCTGGAAAAGGAGGTGACTTCCTAGATGTGATAGCCAGTCTAATGTGATAGCAAACTCATCAAATATCTGATATCTTTTCCCATGAATAAAGCACTAGGGTGTCAAACTTTAGAGAGATTTAAAAACAACCGTGTGTGTTGTTTAATGACTCTTCAAACTAATCCGGGAATTCCTCCTATCACAAACCAGGAGTCTCTTTACCGTCAATGGCTGAGATACGCCGCCAGGGGGGAGAGTTTATCTGTCTTTGAGGTACCAGGCCTCCATTCCTGGAACTGTTTAAAACTTGATATTAATTCTAGAAAAGAAATCCAACTGCTTTGGTTATAAAACACTGTTGTGCAACCTAAAGTCTTCAATAGGTTACAAGTAAGTTAAAGTGATTTTTGTGGTCTAGTACAGATTATGAACCTTCCCTGAAAGTATGTTTTTATTTGGAAAAGAAATAATTCCCTTCCCTTCCCTTCCCTTCCCTTCCCTTCCCTTCCCTTCCCTTATCTTGTTTCTCTTGTGTGTCTCTGGCTGTNAAAGAAATCCAACTGCTTTGGTTATAAAACACTGTTGTGCAACCTAAAGTCTTCAATAGGTTACAAGTAAGTTAAAGTGATTTTTGTGGTCTAGTACAGATTATGAACCTTCCCTGAAAGTATGTTTTTATTTGGAAAAGAAATAATTCCCTTCCCTTCCCTTCCCTTCCCTTCCCTTCCCTTCTTCTTCTTGTAATTTTAGATTCTAGTGCTATCTGAAATACAGGTTAATGCTACTGAAATGCTTAAAACAATAAAATGATTTAAATTCTCAATATGCTAAACTGAAAATATATTGTTCTTTCCTTCCAGCCCGGAGCCTAAAAATGTACAGGCAGTTGAACATCTACTGGGATTTATGGATGTGAGCTAGTACTGGTAGCTTTTTAGAAAGCTTATTTTTTCCCCGGGAAATACTCCAGCAGAGTAACATGACTGTGAATATTGGGGAAGTGGGATGTCGTGTGTGGTTTTTTAATTTAGCATCAAGCACCTGTTCACAGAGAGAATCTCTACATAGTCCTCACCTGCTGTGCTTTGGTTTGCAAGGTACAGCAGGCTTTGAGCATGTGAATATTTTGTGTGAAACTAAGCTTGAAGGAGAGCTCTGTCAGTGCCCCTAAATACACTTCAGCCACAAAGGACCAGTCAGTAGGACCAGACCAAAGCTAGCCTGAAGTAACAACTGCTAAATTATGTATGTTGTGGCTGTCAGGTCCTCAGCGTCAAATGTTCTGCAGAGATTGTGCTAACTGCAGATGTAGATGCAGACACATATGAAACAGTCGGTAAACCATCTTTAAAAAGCCCTTAAATTGCTAAGCCAAAATTGCACAATAATGCAGACTCTACATACATACTGAAAACCTGGACAAATCCTACCTGCAGATTCCTGCTCTCTCTGAAAGTATTTGTGTACTAAGCCTGTGAATGTGTCAGTAAATTCCCGCTGGCTGCACAGGACAATGAACTGATTTTCTGCATTGGCAAAGCCACAAATTCCACCTCCACCTCTACTGCAGACAGTGTTTGGTTGAACTCTGTAAAACTGTCCACTTTTAGCTGATAATCTTTTCAGGAGGAAGTGTTACCAGAACTGCTTTTAGCCCCAAGGTTTATGACTGACTTGAAATTTGCTTTTGTAGAGAGAGAGCTGCCATCGGCACCTTCTCTTTTTTCTTCTAATCCCCAAAACTACATTCTTCTTCTTTTCTTGCTCCTCCCCATCTGCAACTGCAGAAGAGCTGGTTCTTGCGTGATTTACCAGGAAGCACAGAGGAAAATCTCTGTGACCTTAAGCTCACTAACAGCAACACACTTCTGCTCCAGGAAGGATGCCAAAAGCTTCTCATCCAGCAATTTGTAGAAAAAGAGGTCCTGTAGATTTTTATTCTCTTGATGAAAGTCTTGCTATAATTACTGATCTTAAGAGTATTGAATTTTTAAAATATCAGTGCAGAAGACATATTAAGAAGCCCCATTAGCTGTGCTGCTAGAATTAAACCTAAGACTTCACAATGTCCGTTGCAGGATTGTTTTGATGCTTATTCCACAGATCTTCCCAAAGAATTTCCCATGGATGATGCTGGCAGTCCTTGCGCTGTACCTTTGTACACACACTGACAACATGAATATAACCCTGCAGCTACTTGCCAGATAGCATAGTATCATCTTAATTTTACTGATAAGAGTGACTTGTCTGAGATCACAATGGAAAAAAAATTATCATCTTGATCTCATCGTGATTCTCAGTGGAGTTCCCTCTGTCTGACAGTGTAAATCAAAGGGAAAAAAATTAAATCAGAAGAAGACTGGTGTAGCTTTTCATCTGTTATCCCTGCATTCCCTGTGCCTTTTGAGCTTATTTGATTGCCTTTCAGGGACATGGCTTTTAAATTTAATTAGCATGCTATTACTCTTTCCTCTATCTGACACGGAAAAGCTGGAATTAATTGCATATTGACTAACTGAACCACTCACAGCAAGGCATTGCATTCATCCAGTGGTGTGCCCACTGGTGTGTGCAAGAACTCGGGGCTCACTGGGCTGCTGCTTGCAGGCTGTGACTTGTAGTACTCGTAGGCACTACACCCAGAGGAGCTGCCACCTCCAGCAGCAATCATGAGACCTGAAAGCAAAGATGGCTTTCTTGTTTGTGTTGCAGAGCAAAGCTGCCTCATCTGCGCTGCCTCTGCGTGCAGCACTCACTGTGTACCACACACACATTTTGTTTATAGATTCATGTGTGAATTTATCTATGTATTGTATGCATTTATGGGTGTGTAAATACATTTATCTGTACCAGGTCTGGCTAGGTCTAGCTTGCTTATCAGCATTCCCTGTGGCACTGTGCTTTGGCTTTATGGTGTGTAGTTAACACACAGGTGTTTTGGCTGTGTGCTTGCTTGCCATGAGGGTTTTCTTTTTCCCGCTCTGCCCCTCTCCAGCAGACCATTCATCAAACGGTTTGGGTTGGAAGGGGCCCTGAAAGATCACCTAGTTCTGACCTCCACTGCCATTGGGGGTATCTATATTGTATGTATGAGTATGTATGGGTCCAGAGGAGGGCCACAAAAAGAATTTGGGGTCTGGAACATCTCTCTATTGATGAGGGACTACAGGAGGTGGGCCTGTTTAGTCTTGAAAAGACTGAGAGGGGATCTCATTAATGCACATAAATATCTCAAAGATGGGTGCCAAGAGGATGCTGCCAGACAGTTTTCAGTGGTGCCCAGTGAGAGGGTGAGGAGCAGTGGCTATAAACTAAAACATAAGAAGTTCTGCCTCAGCATAAGGAAGAACTTCTTCACACTGAGGGTGTCAGAGCCCTGGAACAGGCTGCCCAGGGACACCGTGGATCTCCCTCTGGAGACGTTCCAAACCCACCTGGATATGTTCCTGAGTAACCTGCTCTAGGTGACTCTGCCTTGGCAGGGGGGTTAGACTGGATAATTTCTAGAGGTTCCTTCCAATCCTAACGATTCTGTGATATTAAAGTACATATACTTATTTACGGTATGTATGTGCCTTTATACATACATGTGTATCTATATTTACACACACCTACACACAGCCATAGCTGCAGACATCCACACACACGGTTTGTATGTGCACAGAGACACTCGCACCACACTCCTGTGACTCTGCAGCCACGTCCGTGGAATATATGCAGGCGTGTATGTTTTGCAGGTACCCTGCCCCATCTATGCTGTACCAACGCCGTCTCCCTGTGCGCTGTGTGTCAATTCCCATGCCCCGCGCCCCCGCCGCTCTCCCGGCAGGCCGGGCCGGGCCGGGCCGTGCTCCCATGGCAACGCCCGGGGCTGGCGCTCGGCCGCGGCCGCTCCCGCCCGTCGCCGGCGGCACCGGGCAGGTTTGGCGGCGGGACCCTCGCTGGAGTGAATGCGACCCGGTTAAGGCGTGTGTGCTTGGCCAGCATGTCCGGCGAGCGGACCCAGAGTGTCATCAAGACAATAATCCGCCAGGTCGGCCTGGAGTGCGCTGCCCAGGGACAAAGCCTCTCGGAAACCTTGGTGGCCTTCATGGTAAGCGCGGATGGAAGCGTTCAGCGGCTGGCGGCACCTGAGGCTTCCAGCGGTGACCTGAGCTTGGAAATACCTTGGTTTCCAATTGCCTGCAGTAAGAAATTTTACACGGGCATTCAGTGACATCCAGTATCCTAACAACGTGGGAAAGTATTTTATTCCCCTGAAATCTTATGTGAATATAACGCTGCAAGAAAGTTGCAGGTCCTGAGTCCTGGAAACTTTCTGTACTCCAGCTCAGACCTCTTTCTCAGTTTTCTTCTGCAGGAAGATAAACCACTGGGTATTTTTTTTTTTCCAAAAGTGAAAAAGAGAAGTGTTACCAAGTTTTGATAATGTTTCTTCACACTCTCATAAATGAATGTGTTATGCATAGGTGAATGTTTAATGCAGCAGCTATATTTGTTCTTTGATGTTTACCTCCTCCCTCTATTATGAGATAATTTTGTTTGTTTCTTGCTCAGACAGGGCCAGGTAGTATAAATGGGCTGAATATTTGAAGGAGTGGGCTGTGATCCAACTTAAAGTGAAAATTTAATGGAATCAGTCTCAGTAATGTTCTTGTTAGACAGCTATAAGTATCCTAAATACATTTTACATTTTGGCATCTTTTAGGAGACATAGCACTGTTGCAGAATATAGTCTGCATGAGCCTGCGAAGCTTTGTCTAAAGAAAGATGGGCTAGGTTCCTTTTTTATTGATGATCAGCTCTTGATAAACTTGTATATAAATGTAAATGGTTCACAGCAGTACTGCTAATGTGCAGATTTTTCCCCTAAAGTTGACACTGCAGCTGTAGGAAATAGATTTGGTTCAAAAGCAGATTAAGCAGGAAAATTTTAATGATTAAAAAATTGGCACAAGTGGCTGGCAAGACACCCAGCACAAACACCAATTGCAAACATGCACATATTTTCCTGCATGCAGAACACTGCGTTTTTTATTCAAATGGTAAATGTTTATACTGAAGCATAGAACACCAACTTAGAAGTTCATAAACAACGATGATGGATTTTCAAAAAATGTTACTTAGGAAAATATTTTTCCAAGTAATTTTTAAAGCAGCTATATTTAAATATTTGTATCACAAAAAGATTTTTTCTTCATTTGTGCCTGAGAACTGAGATTGAAACTGGTGAGATGTGAAATGAAGTAATTTTGTTTCGTTATCAAAGACTGAAATGGATAAAAAAGAATAGTAAAGAAATATTGAAGGCATCTGATATTTTTCAGAAAATAAAAAGTGAGTTGCAAAGATGATATTTTGAGATGTAAATTAGTATCTTTCTTTTGGCAATCTCTAGGTGAAAGCTGTTGTTTTAGATCCAAGAAATGACTTTAATATGGATCGAATCCTTACAGAAAATGATATGCAGGATCTTATCCAGGTAATTCTGACATGATGTTGAGAGTCAGTACTTATCTAAGACTATAGCATTATTTGCTACCTGTTCCTGTAACTAAAATGACATGAACACTTTCAAAATTTTAGTGCTACTTTATTTTCATGGCTTTGTAGCTAAAGACTGGACTATGTTTCCATAAATAAAGCCTTAGAAAAGCTTTTTATGGAGAGAATGGTAGCAAAGGGTCTCTATAGCTGTTGTGAAACCTGTAGTAGATCACTATCAGTTCAGATGTTTCCCCAGAGACGAGAAAGTACTCACTTCTCTGACTCTCTTTTTAGCTCTGTGTTACCAGACTGCTTGACACAACAAACCCATCCCTAAGCACAATTAAGATGCAAGTTTACTTTGACATGAACTATGCAAGCCGAGGTAATTTCAAGTATGTTTTCATAGAAGTTGATGCTGAGTTTATAATTTAATAATAATAATAATTACTGTTAAATGAATTCTGGCAGTAAAGCAAAATAAAAATCCCAGGAGAAATTTACTGTACAGGAGTCTGATGTTCCAGTATGGATATAGTTGGGAAAAGTGTACATTAGATTTGAGAGTACACTCTTCTCATGCTGTCTGAGAGATTTACTGAATATAATGTATTAGGTTGCTTGAGGACAATTACACTTTCAGGTTCAGTGGTTAGCTGCCTTCAGCAATAAAAGCTTGCACCTGCACCTGTGTGTCTGAAGGCACTCAGAACTCAGTATTTTATCAATATCCCTCATTTGGAGATTTGAGTAATCTTGAACAATCAGTTACAGTTTTAACTGACTACATTTTTGTCTCGTCAGTAGTAATTTCATACGGCCTGAGAATGAGAATGTGAAAATAAAATGAGATGGGGAAAATGCCTCTGCTGTAAACATAATTTCAGATATCAGAGGGACAGTGGAGGCTGTCTGGGAAATAGACACAGAACAAGAATAGACATGAAAAAGCATTTCTCTGTGGGGAGATAATGAATTTGTTTTCCTGTTAGCATGGATTAAAACCAAAAATTAGCAACACTGGGAGCTGCTTCTAAATCCTCTGAACTCTATAAGCTCAGTAACTCCAGCAAGTTTTTGAGATCCTGAGTAGTATTCAGACTTGAGCATGTAACCTCAGATGTGTTTGAAATATGTGTGTGTGTAAGTTAGGTCCTCCTACAGTCAGAGGAGTCCAGACAGCCAGAGACTGGCTGTTTAATTTGGCCAACAGGGCTCTATTGCCTGATGTTAATCATGCTAATAATATTAATGTTTAACTCTGCTGTTTTTAATTCTAATGGTGTGATACTGGTACTATGAACATTTCTTCCATGTACCTGTGCTTCAGAAACCTTAAGTTGGTGCTCTGACTGTGGAAATGAATTGCACCCTCTGTATAAGTCAAATTTCAAAGAATTTAGATAGCACTTTCTAAGTGTCCTTCTTTCCTAGATGAATTACTGAGTGAGCAGGAGCGTATTCTGGAAGGAAAACTGGCTCCTGTGGTTAGAGCTATCACAGAGAGTGGTCCACGTGTGCAAGAAGACACAGAGAATGTGTATCAAAAGATTGTTACTTATGCACTGCTGAGATCTGGCCTGGGATCCCCAACAGATATTGAGGCTGTCAGGGAGGTAACAGGTCAGTAAACTGTGAAATTGGGCTTTTCTTCTTGAAAAAATAAAATTTCACCTTCTCTTTGCTGATATTTAGATACAAATGTGGTAAACTGTGATGAATGCTTACCATCCAAGCTGTCACTGCTCAACCTTGAAGTGTAAATTTCCCATAGATTTCTTACTCTTTGCATTTGTTTAGGAGAGGCTATTTTTGTTTATTTAACAGTTTGCTTTTCTGTTCCTTCATATTGAGGGTTTTCTCCCACTTTATAATACTTATAGCTGCCTTGCAGAGTGTATTCCCCCAGACAGAGATGATTACTTTCATCTCACTTAGTAAGAAGGACAAAGAACAACAGCTGAAAGATCTTGCCATGCTAGTCTCAGGAATTCGTTTGTACAACAAGCAGTGCCAGAAAGGAGGAAGCAGCATTGATGACTGTAAGTAAACAATTGCATTTTAGCTGAGTATTCCCAATTCATTCTTCCTGTACTTCTTCACTGGAGATGCTCCAATAATTTCCCATCTCAGGGAGGCCTGTTATTGATATTGGTAGTTTACAAATTAGGAAACTGAGAATTGAAAATTGTGCAGATTCTCTCAGGAAATCCATGTCAGTTGTAGCAACAGAGTTGAATCTACTATAAAGCAAGTTTTCTCACACTCCTTGACTTGACTTGTGATATTTCCACACCTGTAATTCTAAATATTTGAAACAACCTGACTAGTGGGATAAGGTGGCTGAATCTGGTTCACAAGTATTTGGAAATGCATGAATATAAGGACAAAATGTAGAAATCAAAATTTCATCAGAAGACCATTATGTTCAAATATTGCACTTTAAGCATTTGATAATGATTTCATTAATTCTTTTTATATGTATTTCGTATTTATCCTATGTGAATAGTGCCAGAAATCCTGAACGAAGCCATTCTGTTGGCTACACGGACTCTCAATGAACGTCTGATTTCCTGCAAGCTGCTTGCTCACCGCTACACAGCTCTGCTGGAATCCATGCAGGAAGACCCCCACAGACACTCCCAGCTTAGTTCTTTAAAATTAAAAGAAGCACTATTCAATGTGAGACAGTATGAAGCCTTCCTTTGCATCCTTCAGGTGAGATATCATCGTGTTATATCCTGTGGACTTTTATTGCAGATGGAATGTCTTCAAGTTACCTACTTGGACAGGACAGAAATATAAGAAAATTTATTCAGAAATAAATGAAACATAATAAAATATATCTCTAGATAAAGAACCACAGATTGTTTAGGTTTGAAAATATCTTTAAAATCATCAAGTCCAACCATTAACTTATTAGCCTGGCACTGCCAAATCCACCATTAAACAGTTGTTTGCATACTGATTCTCTGTCCCAAAAGGCATGAGAGACAAAATCTCCTTGATCAATCTATAAATCATTTCAGTTTTAGTCTGCAGACACCCCCGAAATATATGGAGTTATCAAAAGTCTTTGAAGAATACAATTTAAATTCTTGTTTTGTTAATGAAGAGCTTTTAATTTGTCTTTTGAGAAACTGCAGATTTTTATTAGTCTTTCCTGTATAAGGCATTGAAAAAAAGTTAGGCTTTTTGTTTTGTTTTGCTTTTCTTTTTTGTTTGGTTGGTTTTTTGGTTTTTTTTGGTTTTTTTTTTTTTTTTTTGTTTTTTTTTTTTTTTTTGTGTTTTTTTTTGTTTTTTTTTGTTTTTTTTTTTTTTTTTGTGTTTTTTTTTGTTTTTTTTTGTTTTTTTTTTTTTTTTGTTTTTTTTGTTTGTTTGTTTTTGTTTTTTTGGTTTTTTTTTTTTCTCTTCATTGGGAAAATGTAGGGGCTATTCTATAAAAATTGGTAGTTTATGTGTGAGTGAAGTGTCTGAACACCTGAACATTTAAGGAAAAATGTATTTTGTTGAAAGCTAGAGTACATTTTGTTCCCTAAAACCATTGTTCTGAAAATAGCTGAAAGAGGCCCAAGTAAATACTTATTACTAAATACTTGATTTTTGGAGTATGATACATCTTACCTGGAGTTCTCTTTCCAGTCTAATACAATTACAAGTGCTCAAGAAGTTGAATCATTGAATGTTCAGTTTGAAGCAGCAATGATGGTATTGAAAAACATAGTGGAGGATAAGACTTCCATAGAATTCAAAGAAGTTTTTGTAAGTATTATGAATGGAAAACCCATTACTTCTTCAGTAGAAAAAATTATTAAAGTAAGACACTTTGCTGGTGTGTTTTTGAATAGTTTATGTTTAGAAAGAGGCTACATATTTTCTCTCTATTACAATATCATCTGTGATTTTTGAAGGGGCAACTAAAAGACTTGCACTTAAGGTAAGAAAAAGGCAAGGTACAAAAAGGGAGCAAAGGAATGAAATGGTATTTTACTGTAAGTGTCTTATTTGTCAGTATTTGTAGATTTACAGTGATATCTTCCCTTTTTTGTGTCTGTTCCTTGCAGAAACTGTAAGAACATAATGATTGCAGAAAACAGCATGTCAGAGTGTGATTTTTCTAAAGTTCTCTCAGATAGCAATCCTTGTAATTACAGTATGAGTCATTGATACAATTTTTCTAAAGAAACTGGGTTTCTGTGAAGGGGGTGTTAACCTCTTTTCCCCTCCCAGTAGCTTCTGAACCTGTTGGCAAGTTTCAGTCACATTTGTCAGAGTCCAAAGATATCAAAATATGTCAGTTTCTGCAAGTTTTGTGGGAAAAAAAAGAGCAACTAGGGACACACAATTAGAGCCTTACCAAGATCAGGTCTGAAATGGTTTGTGTGCTCTCTGGCTAGTGAGCAGCCACTGAAGGATTGATCTTCTGTAATGTTGCACCCTTGGTTGGGAGCTACAGGACATGGCAAGGAGGTGTTAGGGGGAAGAAAACAGGTGCTGTGAACTACAGGTATTATGAGGGAGGCTGCTTGAGGAGCCTGTGAAAAGCTGGGATTATTATGCTGACATGTTATAAAGGAAATGGGAGAGAAATATGCTAGAAACCAGCTTAATTCAATTTGCTTTTCATGTAAGAGCTTGTTATTTTGTGTGGTTTTATTATCATTCCAATTCCTTGTGGTGGTCCTTCACCAGCATGCAGTTTCATACATATTTTAGGTTATTTTTCAGCATTCTAAGCAAAGAAAGCAAAATAAAGCCTACTGTGGAGGAAGAGGAAGATCATGACCCCCACCTACTCAGAGTAATTTTTACACTTCCTGTAAGAGCATTCAAACTGGAAACTCATGGGAAAGGCACTTTAACTGAGTAATCCAAGCTTCAATTTATGTATGCTATTGATTTTATAAACCAGATGTTCTCATTTGGAGAACATTTTCCACTCTTGTCCAGCTACTCAAAGCACTTTTTCCTCTTCTATATCTTTGTGGGGCTTAAGTAACTGATATACCTTACCCTTTTCCCTAAAAGCTGTCTACTGTTGTTTGCTGCCTTCCTAGAATTTTTTTTCTCTTCTAGTTGGTTCGTTGTTTTGTCTTCTCTGCTCAAGACAGAATATAAAATGCCTTTTGATTTCAGATAGAGATTTCAGGTAGAGATTTTTCTATTAACACACCATTTAAATAACTTCTCTTGTCTTTTACTTGTTGCTGACAAGCTGGATCCTCTACAAAGGTAGAGAAACAGGGCATTCTGTCTTTTAAAAAGCATAGGATAAGGCTTATATTTGTAGCAAATATTTGTTTTAGGAAAAATGGTACATTTCATTAATATTCTTTGTTTCTTCTATTAAGAATGTTTTTGATCTTCCTTTAGTTTCTTCCATTTTTGTAACTATAACATTTCCACAGCATTAGCAATGCTGAAGAATTCCAGATCTGGTTCTGTTGGCTGCTCTTATGATAATGTTGTTAACATGCATAAAATGTGTGGTTAAGTGTACATTTCAGATTGGTTGAATCTCTTCCTGTAAATGCTCTCTGTGTGTTTAGATGTAACAGGACACATTTTATGTCACTGTCATTGAAAATAGCATTTAAACTTAAAGCTTACAGGCTGCTTCTTTATGTGCCTACACCTGTGTGCCAACAGCATGTCAGTGCTGGGAAGGGCAGCCTCCAGTTTTGCCCTGAGCCCTGGACCACTGAAGAGGCCTGCATCCCTTTCATTTGACACACTTGATGGCCTGGGGGCTGTGATACCAAGTCACTCTGGAAGCAGGGCACACAAAATAACAAACCTGATGGTTTGTATATAGGTGTGGTTTTACCTACTTTGGTAATTAATCAGGTGTGTTCCTTCTGGTCCTTACTCCTGTACACCATATTTTCAGTTATAAAACTGTACTGTCAGTGAAGTGCTAAATTCAAAGCATGGTCACAGAGTACATTTCTTTGAGAAAGGCTCTGGAGTAAAATATGTATTGACATGCTGGGTATACTTGCTTTAGGTGGAAGCAAGTGGGGGAAGCTCCTCTTACAGTGTCCCTGAGTTCCACTGGAATTTCTGGTTGCTGAAGGCCTTGGAGATCAGCCCTGCTTTGTTCATAGCTGAGATTGTTGTGCACAGTGCTTGGGTTACACTGTAGGCATAAAACAAATCTGCATTTCAGATCATGTTCTTTATGTTCTAGCCTCTGTTTATGGAACTTTCTAAGCTTTGGACCAGCTTTCAGGATGAAATGCTACTGCTAAGCTTCCTCACAAATATGGCTAACGATCTGCAACAATTCTTGGAAATCCAATCACAGCTTTTTCCAGAGGAAATGCTAACATCTCTTCTGGAAGGAGTGACTGTGAAAAGTGATGAGGAAAGGATAAAAGAAACCATAGGTATGGAAAGTTGAAACTTTTTTGTTTTCCTTAATTTTCCAAGATTTTGTAGTTTGAATTTTCTTTACAATAGGTGCTTTACAGAAGGTGCTATATATTGATTCTTTAATATTCAGAATTTGCACAGTAAATTAGAATAAGCCTTGTAGGGTGTAGATTTACATTTTCATGTAGTGTAGCTTGGGATTTTATTTTTACATATAAAATTAAAATAGAGCTTCTAGATACAAGTATACCTTACAAAAATGGCAGAATGATCAGAGAATAGTTATAATTTTTTGTAAACATTTTTGAAGTGTATATATGTCTTTTTATACCTTTCAGGACTTTGGAAATTGAGGGGTAGGGTATAAACAAAATAATTTTATGGGGCTTTGGTTACCAGAAGAGTTTGTTTGTAACTTCGTATCCCTAGGGACCAAGTTTTATGTCAGGGAATTTGTAATGCATGGGTGGGTGAAAGCAAAATCAAAGAATAAAATATAATCTTCCTATTGTTGTCCCATGTTTTCAAAGAAAACTAATGCTACTAAAGAAGGTTCTTGCAGGACTGATTTCCAGTAGGTTCTCTGTCAAGGCAGGACTGAAGTTTGGCTTTTAGGATCTGGGCACAGCAGGTCATTCTGTGAAAACCAGAGTAATCTAGTCATCCTGTAATATGTGCTTTTAGACATCTGATATTTTAATATTGAAATCCTTCCTTTGTTCTATTTTTTTGTAGGAACCATAGTGAATGTTTCTGATTTCAATAACGAAGAATGGCTTTTTCCAGAGACTACTGATAATTTTGATCAGTTGCTAATCCAGTACCATGGTTTCTGTGCACATTCAATTGGTGTGAAAGGTATCACCCTACCAGGTATGCTTTGTAGTTAGACATTTTCCATATTATATATTTACACAAGGATTAGGAAAAATTTAAAGTTATTCTGAAGGCATCCTCTTATGTCAAAGCTGGAGTACTGTTTTTCACATTTGCAATTTTCACCCCAGATAACTTATTTCCCTTGTTAAAATACCTTCTTTTAAATACACAAATAAACTGCCCTTAGTAGAAGGCAGGAGGGCTTGAAGAGCAAGCAGGGGCACTTTGAAGATGGGATGGATAAATGTTTCTTCCTCCTGTATGTGCATCTATATAACCTACACTGCAGCTGAATACAGGTTTGGTTACTGTTGTTAATGTGCTACAGTGCAGGCATAGGGAAATGGCTGTTCCTTCTATTTTGTGTATCCATATGTTGCAAACATAGCCATTCGTGCCTACTTCATATGTATTTTTAAATAATCATGACAAAGTACTAAAAATCTTTCCTGAAAATAATGCAAAAGTGCACTTGATTAAGTCAACTAATTGTAGGACTTTTTGATCTCTCTAGGCTCATTTGTCTTGAAAGTTAGCCTTATTTCATCTATCCTAGTTCATGTTTTTTGTCTCCCTATCCTTTCTTGAAGCTGTCCATATAGAATTTTTTTAAACCTATGGGAGTTTGGGAGGAAAATATGGCCATTTACTTGTCAGTATTAAAGAATAAATATTTTAATGGCAATGTAATTTACTTACACTTACTATTGCACATGAGAACAGTTGTCCTGAGTTGGACTGAAGGTCTCTCTAGCCCTATATCTGATTACTGCACATGGACAGTCATGAACACTTTAAAATCATGAGAATTCAAGTCAGAGTGATCCTTCCTTAATTATATCCTTCCTTGTTCTAGCAGTTAGTGGTTATGGGATTTCCTCTGATTAATGTTGAGTCTGTGACCTTCTGTTGAATAATCCTTCAAAGAGGTTTTTCATTTATCTAATTGATTTTGGAATCCATCTATAGTTTGTCATGGGATATTCTTATTCTCAAGAGCCTCACAATTATAATTATATATGCTATGAAAAGGTACCTCTTTTTGAGATGATTTTAAGCTCTGTCTTGATAATTTCAACAAAGACTTGATAGTCCTTCTGTTAGGAAAATTACTAAATAGTAATTTTATATTGCACAAATTAATGGTTTTATAACGTCCTATCATATTATTTTTTTTTTTAATGCTGAGGAGGCTCCTTTCTTTAACCTCTCCTTCTATGAAGGGTATCACAAGCCTTTGATCACTCCTACCTCCCTTTTACTTGTTCTGTTGTGTTGGAACAAAACGTATTATTACAAATGTAGCCTACAGGTTGTTGTAATGTTGGTTTTCTTCTCTTCCTCTGTTTGCATACTAATAATTCCTTTTTTGACTGAGTATTTTCAAGGCACTCTATGATGATTCTGGTCTTTCCTGGGCAATGACATCTGAAGCACTACCTGCCACTGTCCTTGAAATCAGTTTGTGTTTTCCTATATAAGTTATTTGGCCTTTATTGACACTTTATTTTCTCTGTTAATTTATTGTTCAACTTCCCAGCTGCTTTATCTGCTTCTTCACTTAATCTCAGCGTTTTGCCCTTTGGTATAAATGCACTACTGATCTGCAATCAGATATTTGCTGGAGATTTTAGGGGAAACATTTGAGGGTAGAGATTGGTTTCTTATGTCTTTGCTATATGTGTTTTATCTGTTGTTTTTCTGAGACATGCACCTAAGGCATGCTGGATATGAACTGATCAAAAGCAGTTTTACTGACCTAACAAAATAGACTTTTCTATATTTAAAAAAAGCTTGCTTCCAAGGGTTTATACTGAGTTCAGAAAAAGAAGGATGTGAAACTAACTTGAGGAAAACACAGAATCTTGATTACAAATGTCTTTTGAGTTGGATATCATACCGTTTGCTATTTTAATTTGTGGAGCTTATTTTGGTTGGCTTTTGTTCTCGTTTTTAGGAAATCCTGCTATTGGAATTTTGAAGCACAAGGAGAAATATTATGTTTTCAGTTCAAAAGAAGCTGCATACCTCTTTGCTCAAGATCCAGATAAGTTCATTCAATTGAATGTAGAAAAAGCAAAAAAATATGCAGAGCTGATTCAACTGCTTGAGCTCCATCATCAGTTTGAATACCTTGTTCCGCATGCACAGGTACACACTGCCCATGCCTCTTGCTGAACAGCTGCTGGGTCACTGGTTGGTCTGTCCTTTCTGAAAGAGAGCAGATGATACCTATCTTTAGGAATTAAGCAAAATCCTCTGCCTGTCTGAAGGTCCATCTTTTCCAGGTCTTCAGAGTGTTGAAGAAACATTTCTAATTAATGTCATTCTCACTTTATCTATTCATAGAATATGTAGGTCCAAAGCATTCTGGCAGTGATAAAAGCTGTTAGTCCATAGCCTAGGCAGGTCTTGTGTCTGATGTTTCTTTGCCTCATTTTTGCAAAAGTAGCTTAAAGGACCAGTAAATAAATGCAGAAACAGAAGATATGTCAGATATCATGTTAATGGAGCTTTAGCTTAGCAGTCCATCCGTGTTTGCTGGATGGGGGTGTAGTGCTGTCTGGGGACAGGAGTTATGGAACATATTAAAAAATAAAAGGAGAGTCATAGGGGAGTCATCAATAATGAATGTCATGGTGTTACTATATGAAATTCAAAGACTTGATTTGGATTTATAGACAACATTCTCTGTGATCCACTCATAAATTTTAGATTCCTAGGAGTGGAAAGAATGGCCCTTGGTTAGAAACACAGTTTATATCCCAGCTGTAGCAGAGATGTGTGCACTTCTCCCAGTAATGATTTGTGATTTTTAGTCCATTCATGAAGACAAACTGAGGTGCCTGCATCATAAAATACTGATGGTGGTGGGACCCTTTTTTTCCAAAATCTAACAATTAAGCCCTCACTAGATAGGCAGGAGCCTGCAATTCAGCTGTGGCCTCTGCCTCAAGGGTTTTCTGTCAGAAATTAAATCCATCAGATACTTTTCCTTTTAGTGGGGACATGGGGAACAAAAATATTGTTGAATGTAAAAATCATTATCGACCTGCGATTTGCAGGTCTCTATAAAGTTGCATACCCATATGCTATTTCTCTGTATTCTTCTCAATGCCTTACTTGGCTTTGGTTGTTTCTTTTCATCCAGGCCAGAAATGCAAGCAGAGGTTCACTGAAACCACCCCCAAAATGTGACAGTAGCACTCAAACTGATACTCATATCTTGCCTCCAACTATTGTGAGATCCTATGAGTGGAATGAATGGGAACTGAGAAGAAAAGCTATAAAATTGGTTTGTACTGTTATTACTGGATTTTTATTGTTGGATAAAAAATTTGAGAATAAATTATTCCTAACTTTTGTTCCTTGAAACATAAATCTAACCTTTTATTCAAAGACATACACTTAATTACAACTGGTTTGATTTTTTTCGAGATATTTTCTCTCCTTATTTCTAGACTTCTTCTCTCACTTCTTCCATATTTTTTCCTGTTTTTTTGAGCAGTGCTTCCACTGCTATATCTATTAATTTCATATTTTTCAATTCCCTTCTTTATGTAATAAGAGCTTGTTGTTTTGAATTGAATTGCATTGAATATTAAGGTTGTTCCATATTCAAATCAATTTAAGGGGTTGAAGATACTACTATATAATTTCTTTGTGAAAAAAAGCGAGAGCAACTGTTTGTCATACTATCAGGATTTTCTGATAGATTGGAAATCACAGACTGCCCATAGAAGGTTGACCACATACATACATAAAAACTTCTAAATTAACAGTAAAGCTTCTTTCTAGGGTTTGCCAGCACATGTAGTTGTCAAGGTATAGCACCTGATTTTCACAATTCAATCAAAATGAACAACTTGTGAGTACAGGGAATATTGCAGTTAGCAATATCAGCTGAACATATAATACTAAAGGGTTTCTTTTTCTTCTGTGAACAGATGCACTGTGGAGGCCTGTGGTCTGCTGGGCAGCCTATTTCCTTTCTGTTTTTATTTTTGTCATGAAATCTCTAACATTATAAATGGAAACCCAAAGTTTGGACTGAGGAATCTTGCCAGTGTTGATAGCTCATAAAGGATTCTAAGAAATAGCTGTTACTGAGCCAATTAGGATTACAAGAAGCCTAGCTAAAAGCCTCTTTTGCTTCTGTAAAGGAAAAAAGTACATAAATAAACATAAGATGTGGTCAGTGGCTCTTCAGCATAAGCAGAAGTGGATATTTTCCAATATCTGATCATGAAGACCATTCACAAACAAATTAGTAGCTCATTAGTTTGAAATATTTAGAGAAAGTACTTTAAAGTACTAAGGGTGTTTTAGCCTCAGCTGTCCAAATGTGAGATTAGTGATGTGGAGCTGAAAGAAAAACTCCCAGATGCATGCAAAAGTGCTTTGACTATACTAATTTGTAATATAGAGGTGATAAAACATTTAATATCAAAGTGATAAAATAACAAAAATAGTTCACCAGTGCATCAATGAATTTGATACTTCAGGGAAGCATCAGACATATTTATGGGTTTTGTTAGAGGATGAGCTCACATGCCTTTGGAGTCTTCTGTGTTGTTCATACTTAGACAAAAAACTTTTGGTATGAAATATTAAGCTATTACTTTGTTAGAAAACCTATAAGCTGTTAGAAGTAAAATTTTTAGCTCACATTTATTCTTCTGTGCAAGCACAGTTCCTTGTAATAGCATACATTCAGTCATTAAAACTCTCAGAAAAAAAAAAGACTTAATATATTGTCTTTCTTCCCATGCTATCTCCTCTGTAAGCTACTTATTGCTCTTTTCTCGGTTCTACTTGATGTCTCTGCATATAAGATTCAGTTGTAGATTAAGGTACCAAAGTGTGCCTACATTTAGATGCTTTACCTTCCATTCCAGCAGAGAGAGACCTCAGTGGTGGAGTCTGGAGAATATTTTAACCTGCCTTGATACAACATCTAGGATATTTGGCCTGCTGTATCACTCTCCAGCTTCCACTGATTCCAGTCTTCACTGACCTGACTGGACTCCAGGGACTTTCTCATTTACATGGAGGGGTCTGAATTCCAGCAGATGAGACTGTATTTTGTATATTTTGAGGAGAGCATTATATCATAATTTACAGTGTTTTACATCGTTGCTGACATAGAAGGCTCAGTGGAATAAGGAACATTTTTTTTCTTTCAAGTGCTGGCTTTGGAATGTTAACACTTTGTGAGAAGTGGTTTTGTTGTATCTACAGCAATATCTGTGAATAACCAGCTCTAATCATAAATTACCCTTTTACCCCTTGTCAAGGGGTTAGTGAGCAATGTGGTGTAAGAAAGCATTTTTTCACTTTTATCTGATAGTTTGCGACACCAACCCCTAAACCTTACATTTGGCAGAAACCAGACAAAGACTGGAAGCACTAGTCATGAAATCATTTTATTCTAACAAAACAAAGGTGAAGCATTTAACAAAATTTGACGGACAATGACCAATGGTTTGAAATTATTAAGAGACTCATTTAAAATTGTGTGGGCTACCTAAAGTGCTGTTCACTAACATCCTGTTAGTTCAGGACTTAACAAATCAGTCACAACCATGTATTGACAGGTAGGCCATGTTCCCGGTTTGTAAAGCCCACGGATGTAAAACAGACAAACACTCCTGAGTATATGCTGGTGCTAAAATGTTCAAACAAAATTTTGCTTAATCTGATTCTTTTTGTGTCTTTAGGCCAACTTGCGCCGCAAGTTAACTCATTCCATGCAGACTGATCTCAGCCACATGAGAAGAGAGAACTTCACCCAAGTGTACTTGCCAAAAGATGCTGGCACCCAGACTAAGCGTGACAACTCAAGCAATGTACCCAAACCCCAGATTTTCTTGAAAGGCCTCCGAGGAGGACCATCTCCCACTACTCATATGGTCACAGTAGACTTAACAAGACCACTGGATGAAACCTAAGCGAAAATAAGAAACCTGAAAGCACATCTTGAATATGTATATAAAAATCCCATAATATATCTGATTTTAGACACTAAAGATTTTGCTGTGTCTGTTGATTCCAGGAACAGTTGGTCCATTTCATTTATCTTATCTGTTGGGGCTGCTGACTGGCATTAAGTGACAGAAGTGATAAGCCTGAAGCACAGATTTTAAATAGCAATTTAGAATCAAGATGTTCCCAAGGACTCTCACTTCTAACATTTAAATGTGTAACATTCTGGGATTTTACTGAAGTTTTAATGCAGCAATTGCTTGTTGAAATACTGTCTTTAAGTGAAAAAACTTACCCCAGGAGAGTCACTCGAATGTCACAGCCTTAGAGCAGAATTGTCAAGAAAGCAAAACCAACAAAATGAAACCAGTCTGGGTCCTTGGGCCTGTCCATTTGTGCTGACATTAACCCAACCCAGTGAGTGTAGACCAAGGCTGGGGGGTAGAGAAGAGGTGGCTCTGGCGTCCTTTGAAGTCTCTAGCAATTTCTTGGCTAAACAGTGTACTGAGCACACTGCAAACCATAGGAACTTGACTTCAGGGGACCTCTTTGAAAGCTCTGTTTTGCTTGTGTTTGCAAAGTCTAAAGCACAACAGAGAAAAATTATTAACTTTATATCATTGTGGCAAAGAAATGTGTCAGGTCCAATTGATGCAACTGCAGATAGTATTTCTGTTTGTGAAAACCCAAATTATTTGAGCTTCAGGATGAAAAATCTTCTCAAATGGAAAAGGGGGTACTTTATTGTCATGAAAAGAGTATCTGTTTTAAAGACTTCCTCAAGCTGCTATATGCACATTGTCCAGGAGCACAACTGTGATTATATAGGGCATGCTAAGGTTTCTACATCTCTTTTTTTTTTTTTGTGACAACGAAGCTCGAAGATTCAAGCTGTTGAGTGATTTTTCTGTGGCATTGTGCAGGATAGCATTCTCTTGTTGTTTTCCAAGGTATCTGGCTTCACTTTTAAAAGTTACACAACAGGGATGAAACACTAAAGCATTATCAAAAACACAGGAGTGTGAGGGGAACACTAAGAAAGAGCTTTGCTGAATGGTTTTTGACTACGTGATTTTCTCTGTTGGGAAACAAAACTAATCAGTAGCAGCTAGATCTGCTGCTCCTCCATGTTTTTAAATTATGAGCAGGCACCAGTGATTAGATTTATTAATGAAAATATCAATGCAATTACTAGCTGCAGCTTTTTTTTTTTTTTCCCAGAGAAAAATACCCTGTTGCTTCTTTATTAAACACTTTTTTTGCTGTGATCTCTCTATATTTTCATCATTTGCTTTGAGGCTTTTATGTTACAGTCCTTACCAACAAACTGATATTTCAAGAATCCAGAAATACATTTTATTTAAAAGTAAACTGATGATTGAAATTTCATTTTATCCTACTTTGTTCTTTTCCACTGGAGAAGGTACTGCAGTGCTGTGGAGAAGGCACTGCAGTGCTGTAAAATACGGGGGAATACAATTGTAACCTCCATCTCGGTTTTGTCGCAGCAGAAACGTGTCGGTGGCTACGAGCTTACTCCTGGCAATGCGAAATACGTGTGTGAGATTCCTGGAGCTTTGCTGCCAATGAAACAGTTCCGAAACGCGGCCGGGTGGAGCAGGATGCTCTCCAGGATATCCAGGCGGGACGGAGCTCGACTCGATGGTTCGGCGCGGGCGGCGGGGCGCTCTGGGCGGCCGCGCCGCACTCTATGGTGCGATGGGAGGAGCGGCGGGGCACGGCGGGCGGCTCCGGCCCGGCGGTCCTGGAGCCTTCGGCGAGCACCATGTCGCCTCCGAAAGGTGAGGGCGGCGGCGAGGGGCGCCCGGCGGGTCCCGCGGGTCCCGGTGGACCGCACGGCCGGAGAATGGGGACAATTCCCACCCGCTTCCCCAAGAGGAATCGCGACCCGCGCGCAGACTCCCCCGGCCTCCCCCATGCCAGAGGGAGTGGAACTGTCCTCCTCGCTGGGGGCTGTGGCACCGGGCGCCACCACTGCGGGAGCGAAGGGGGGGAAGGGGCTACGCGAGGCCGCGGGGTCGCGCTGGGGAGGGGCTCTCCCCGCCTGCTTTCCCGCCCTCGCGCTCTCGTCCTGCCGCCCGGGAGCTTCCCCGCGCGGTGCGGCACCGCTGCGTCCCCGGCGTGTGGGCGGCGAGTGCTCCCGGTACGGGGCTTGCTGGGTCCCCGGGACGCCTCAGCCACAGTCGCGTGTCTCCCGCCGCCAGTTCCCCTCTGGGAGCGCCTGACCGTGGCGCAGCATCTTTGGGGCTTTTCCCGGGGCGCAGGCGGTCAGTGCACAGGGACATCCCCTGCAACCACCCTGTGGGCGCCGCAGGTGTCCCTGGAAACGCCGCCGCACCCAGGTGCCTATTGGAGTGTGTTTAGGTTGGACATTAGGAGGAATTTCTTCACAGAACGGATGATTAGTTGCTGGAATGGACTGCCCAGGAAGGTGATGGAGTCACCGTCCCTGGAGGTGTTGAAGGAAAGACCGGACGTGGCACTTAGTGGTATGGTGTAGTTGACTTGGTGGTCGGTCATAGGTCAAACTCGATGACACCAGAGGTCTTTTCCAACCTAATTGATTCCCTGATTCTCAGTGATTCTGTGTACAAGGAGGCTAGAGCCCACGCGGTCTCAGAACCTCGGGCAAGCCATGAGGGTTTAAATCCGCCAGGAAGGCGCCGCCTGCCCCTCTTCCAGCGCCCCCATGGAGGGCCTTGCCCGGGGCTCCCCAGCTCCCGGCAGTGGCTCGGCGGGGCCTGGAAGGGTGGGAGGCAGGAGGCTCCCAGCAGCGAGTGCCAGGCGCCTGCCACCCCGGATAACCTGGCCGGCAGCGGGCTCTGCTCCCGTGTCAGGCTTGGCCCGGGGCTGCCTTCCAGGAGCCCTGGTGGAGCCCTTGGATGAGCCGTGGAGATGTGTGGGAGGCCCGCACTTATATCCTGAGGCTTTTGGCCTGTCTGGTCCCTTTTTGCCCGAAATCATTTCGTCCAGGTGGGGTTTACTGGGAAAAATCGAAAGCCTCTTCCAGCTCTTCTTTTCTTTAGGTGTGTATAAGTTCAGATTTATAATCAGAAGTTACGGGTGCCCCAGCTATGCTTTCTTCTGTTCCCGTCGCTGCACTGGTACTGATGCAGACATGTGAGCCAGGCTGAAGAAATGTCCAGGCTGAAAAGAATTGCAAATACCTTTTTACATAATGTTGGAACTATCTAGTCTAGATACTAGATTTGTTATGTCTTGCTGCATTTGGTTTACCCAAGTTTCCAAACCATTGTCAAACTGGGGCTTTTATGTTTTTTTTAAGTGTAGTTAATAGAGGCAAGGATTAAGTTTATCTTTAGTTTGGTGGTGCATAGGCTTAAAATTTTTGTGTGTCAAATCGCAGCATTAATATAATTTCTGTTGGCACTGTAACACCATTAGAAGACATGTTTTTGTAAAACCAGATGGGGTTAATTATATTTCCTGGTTGTTATGCCCTTGGATTCTCTCCCCACCATCCAAATTTAATTTAAAAATGGGTTACAGCTTGTAAGTCTTTTCTAAGCATTGTTAGACCAAAAACTAATTGGCTCTACCTTTTAAAAGTGGTTACTGACGTGGGTAAGATTTTTATCTATAAGGAAGTAGCTAATTTACATGATTGCAGTGACAGGAGGTATTAACTGTACCTTGCATAAATGTTATGCAATTGAAGACATCTCTGGCTTAAAAGAAACATGAACCAAAGCATTGGTCGCACTGGATTCAGCAACTTGTTCTTTTATTAGATTAGCAAAGTTATTACAAAACTATGTATCCTGTACCTCATACCCTAATCAGCAGAGGAACACAAACACCAATTAAAACACATTTCTTTAGTATATTTAGAACATGACAGTGGCCCCAAGAGTGCTGCTGGATGACCAATACTCACTAGAGAGATGCCAAACATAACAGTCTACCAGTTTGAAAAAGGATTTTGTAGAAGTCACATATTTGCTGATGTCTTGTGTTGGGTCTGCCTTTGTGCAGAGAAATCCCATTTGGAGTTGTGTGCTGTTCTCTTTGCTGGTTCAGATGCAGGCTCAGCCATTTCCTGACCTGGGAATGCACTGGAGTGGCCTGATGGAACTCTCAGGCCTTAGATGAGTGCAGATAGATGGAAAACTGCCTTGTGCCAGGAGACCTTGGGCAGGCTAACTCTTATATTTTGCAGGATAGTAGTTGGTCCAGGTCAAAACTGTTACAGGTATCGCTACTGTTGTAGGAGTATAGCAGTGGGGAAGACAGAGGGGATAACACAAATGGTACACAGTCCTTGTGTGGTTTAATTTACTGGAAGAGCCTTAACCTTTGACCTTTCTACAGAGAATTTTTCAAGAAAACACTTTGTGTGAAGTTGCATCAACATTCAAAGCAAAATCTTCCTTTGCTAACTTAGGTGGAAAATAGAGCTGAAGGAAATGCTGCCTTATTTATTAAGATTTGCTAGATTTATTTGCTGATACTGAACTTTTCCTCTCTCTTTGATTTCGTTAGTCTGCCAATGCTCTTTGTGTCAGAGTTCAGTATATGACATGAAGAGGATCAGCTGACATTTCGGAGCAAGCGCCTACTGTCAGCTAAAGAGCAGGAAAGCACAGAAAGACTTTTTGATTGTTATTAGATAAATATTAATGTATGATTAGTTTTTTCTAGAATGAAGGATGATTATGAGGGCAAGAGAGCATCTTATTCCAAGCACTTGGAGTTCCTGTACAAGCTTCTTTGAGAAGGCTGTAAAATTTAACCAAAACCTTTTTATGGGAAGTGTTTCCTAACATTATGATTATTGTCTGCTGTCACAGTAGTGTTGGATACATCCCTCCAGCTGGAGAGCACACTGTTTCAGTTCTTAAATTAAAACGGGGGTCACGCTTAGTCGTCTCCTTTGTTTTGTTTCAGAAAATGTCAGCTTACTGTTCAAGCTGTACTGCCTCACGGTGATGACCCTGGTTGCTGCCACGTACACAGTGGCACTGCGGTACACCAGGACAGTGGGGACAGAACTCTACTTTTCAACGACGGCTGTGTGTGTCGCTGAAGTTATCAAGCTGGTCCTGAGCGTGGGCATCCTGGCTAAGTAAGTGTGGGAGTGCTGATCGGTGTTTTGAAAACCAGTCCTTGCTTCTAACCTCAGATTCTTGGGTACTGAAGTGCAGGTATGTTTGAGAATGTGGCTGGATAATTGTGCTGTGGAAGGGTAATTTTAGAGTGGGTTAGAGCTTGTGAGTCCTCATCACCTGAAACTGCTTTGTATACAGCACAATATTCAGGTGTGTCCTTTCAACATATTTTCTATGTTTGTATGCTTTGGAATCACAGTTCAGAGTGTCAGCATGGATTATTCACGATGTTTTGGGTCTTTAAAATGTTGGTGTAGTTGAAAGTTGGACTTTCATCATCTGCTGTGAGCCATCATCTGCTGAGTTACATAAAATTCTAATGTTCCTACTAATGAATCTTCCCAAACAATGTTACAGACAGACATTTTGCTGTCTCTAAAAATCTGCAAACCAATCCTGAAAGACTGTGATCAAAAAATAGCAGTTTCTGTAATCCCAGACTGCTGCTAAGAACTAGAACTTTAGTCCATGCATGAGCATCTCAAGTAGGGAGGCTATCAGTCTGCTGCCTTTTCTCTCAGCTTCCCTGTGCTACATCCTTCCTAGGAAGAATCTTTATATTCTGGACTTTTCCAAATCCCAGTTCTTGCTGCTGTGGTAGATGTTTCTCTTTGTGGCTTGTGGTACATCAGAAGGCTGGCTGCTATGTGCTAGAGGATCATGAAGTCACATGATGTACTTAGATTTTCATCAGGTCTTTTCCTCTTAACATAAAATGGCATTTTACTTGCTTTAGAAGTGAGACAATATTTGAATTTGGTAAGGCAACTGTAACACACTGCCTCTTTTCTTTAACCTTTCATCAAATGGAATGTGTTAGAGAAGGCAGGTGTGACCAGTGAGTAATTTCTATTTTTCTTTTCATGCACCCTGGGCTTCTCACTGTGTCAGCACAAAATGCTGGCAGAAATTACTCTGCTGACACGTGGTTCTGCTGCGATTCTCACTGTTGTGACCAATGAGGATCCCACTGGCTCTCTGGAGACTGTAGCAGCCCATGCTTCCCAATAGGGACCTTTGGGTAGCCTCACCTGTGTGTGTAATTTGTCAAAGCTTGTGCACCTGGGACCCTGATTGTTTATAGTACACCTAGTGCAGCAGGGTCATTTCCTATGGTTCCTTCTCATTTATTGACACCTGAGCCTTATTTACCAATTAAAATGGGAAGAATCAGATTCACTGAGCTCTTTTGAAGGTTATAATGTCTATTCTGATTTGGTCAGCTGGTGGGGTTTTTCTCTCCATAGCTGAGGGAGAGATGGGCACCAGCAGACACCATTTATCAGGCTATGCTCACCTCTCCTTGGTATGGTGGTGGGTATGTCTGGTATGCTGGTGGGTCCAAAAGTTGCCAGCTTTCTAGGAACCTCCCCTTTCAGATCCCTTATGAATATGCTGAACAGCATCAATTCCAGCATAGCTTCTTTTTGTGTCTCCTTTACAGCTTCCTTCAGTTTTAAATCCTAACCAATTTGTCTCACCCAAGGCAAGGTGCCTTTGTTGTTCAGTAACCGGTCAGAAGACAGAGTACTATCTGTTTTTACTGTACAGCAGCAAATATTTGTGTGAGTACTTTTTCTTTTTGAAAGAGACAGTGTTGGTAACTGCAGTATATAGGATACTAGAGTACAACTCTCCCACTGTTCCAGCTGCCAAATTTGTTTTCTTACACATTATTACATGATGCTTTCACTGTTTACTCTTGAGGCGTCTCCTGGAGGGCTCATTGAATGGATGAATGCCAAAGAATTGTCTTTCAAAAGAGAAGCTTATGATAGTTTAAACTGTGCTAATTGTTAACTCAAGTGTACTCTCTATTTCTCATGCTTATTTAAAGTCCTGTTCACCATCTGGTAATAGCATTTGCTACATTCTTAGCTGGTACATAACTACTTAGCAATGGATGAAGAAAAGCAGAGCTGTTTTGCAAACTCTAGTTTTAACTTCAACTTTTCTAGCAAATGCATTTTTTTGTTGCATAACTGATAGTTATTAGTATTTCTCACCTCATCATACCTAGGAATTGGCTTTGTCAATGAGGTAATGAATTTATGAAAGGGGAAATGGCTTTAAAGTGAAAGAAAATAGGTTTAGGTTAGATATTAGGAATAAATTCTTTAGTGTGAGGGTGGTGAATCTCTGGAATAGGTTGCCCAGAGATGTGGTGGATGGCCCATCCCTGGACGTGTTCAAGACCAGGCTAGATGGGACTTGGAGCAACTGGTCTAATGGAAGGTGTCTCTGCCCATGGCAGGAAGGTTGGAACAAGATGGTCTTAGGGTCTCTTCCAACCTGAACCATTCTACAAAGAAAATTGATTATGTTTTAAAATTCAAACCTAGATCAACATCAAGAAAGCTGAATTCAAGCCGGATAATTTTTTATTTTCTAATTTGATCTTGCAGTGTACTTCTTTGGGCACCTAATTTTGCATTATTAACTGTACATGGAGGTTTGTTTTAAGTTATTTTTGGCCATGTACTGAATTCAACTTACAGTTAGAGGTTCTTGGTAAATGCATGCTCCAGAAAGCACGTCCACTGCACAGATGAACTATTAGGTAGTTCATCTTCTTATTCTCAAAAACTAAAGAGAAGATGGTGATTACTAGACTTACTATTCTTCATTGCTGAAATCTGGTTCTAGAAGTTAAAGTGGACAGAAGCTACTATTGCTGCTGTGACTTTAAAAATATGATCAGCAAATTCACTGAGCATGGTCTGTAACAGAAGCAGTTTAAATATTATTTTATTTTTTGACAGCCCACCTTAGTATCAATCAGTAGAATCAGTAGAAGAAGTATTGCTGCGTTTTGTGGTTTTGTTTTTTTTTTTACTTCTTATTTTCATAAAGTAGAGCCATATACTAAATATATTTTATTTTCAGTTAGGCATTTGAGATAGAAGCACTTTAGTCCAGCTGTACTTGGGCATTACCCAATTTTCTTGTACATCTTATCTCCCAGTCCTAGACAATGTAATATGTATTCAGAAATAGAACAAACCAACAAAATTGGCCCATAGTATCAATGACTCCTAACATTTTCTACAGTTCTATATATAGTGCAATTAACCATGGTGAGCTGTAGCATGAACTTTTCCCCTTTCTTGTATTGCAAGCTTCACTTTTTGCTACTTGTCCATGGATTTTCTTGTCATGGTTGTTCCCTGTGGCCAGACATGTCTGGTTTTTTGTGTGTGCTTTCTGTTATGGAAGAATACAAAAAGAATCCCTTGCAGCTGCCTGCATAAAGACTGCTCTCCCTACAGAGGGAAAAAAAAAAACAAGAAAAGGAAGTATATGCTTGCTGCAAGTAGGGAGGAGGGCAAGGAAGGAGAGAAATTTGGATGGAAGGATCATGAGAGGGTAAAGTCTGTGAATCTTTGGAGAGGAAAAGTGTAACAACTGGAGTACAGAGTCAGGGGTTGATCAGGAAAGGAAAATATGCTGAAACAATGTGGTTAAAGCTATTCATCCATACAAGTGTGCAACAGAACCACAAGGAGAGTTACATTTAAGAGCAGTAAAGTTTGCAAGTTGCAAGGCCTGTGGGAGGGGGCTGGAATGATTTTGGATGTTGGTATTTGTCAGTGCTAAGCAGAGAAGATTGGAAGGAGGGGCTGTGGGAGAACTGGGAAGAGGACTGGAGCAGCAGCAACAAGTAAGCAGCAAATGTCAGATTGATGTACAAGAGCTAAGGGAGAGCCAGTAATGCAGAGGCCAGCTGTGAAAAGCTGCAAACTGCAAAAGCAGCTAGCAGCAACATATTCTTCCCCATTGCCTGCTCTGTCACACATTGTAATTTCTTGAAGGAGAGGTGTAAAATGCAAGGACAGGAATAGGCAACAGGGAGTCCCCACACACCCGCCACACTGCTTCATGTGTGTGCTGGTGCTGGTCCAGCATCTCCCACAGCACAAGTGGGACTGGGAACCCATGGCTGACTGAGGAATGAAAGGTTTTTCTGGATAAGTAGTGTGCAAGGGTACAATCCTTTTTTGACTGGACTGTGAGGCGCAGTTTAAAGGGGATCTGGAAAATCATGGGCATTTCACATCACATGCAACCATTAATACCCAGTAAAAAAGGGGAGATGTGAACAACAGCCTTCTGTTCCACTGCCTATATTGACACTCTGCTACACATTAATGCATCTAACTTCCTGATTCCAGAATGTCTCTCTCACCTTCAGGGCTTTCTACTTGTTGAAAACCTCACTTGTTTTTTGCCAGTTAACCTTTTCTTTCTTTTATGAGCAGAAAGTACAACTGATAGTGGAGGAGAAATTTTCAGCTGTCCCAAGGGATTCATTGATTTGATTTCTGTTTTAAAATACCAGTTTAGGAATGCCCTTCGTTATGCTAATATTTTATTTTGCAGAGAAACTGGAAGTCTGACAAGGTTAATAACATCTTTAAAAGAAAATGTATTCGGAAGTCCTAAAGAATTGCTAAAGTTAAGTGTTCCATCTGTGGTGTACGCTCTCCAAAACAATATGGCATTCGTGGCTCTTAGCAACTTGGATGCTGCAGTCTACCAGGTAATGCAGGTTTCTGTCAGTAACAGATCTGGAAATACATTTCTCTTTTCTGGTTTATGATACACATGTATCAGGTATCTGCCTGGCACACAGCACTCTTCAGCCTCAGTGTTAAAAGCTAAACTGTGCTTTGTTCTATTCAGAGCATACACTCTGCTGGAGAGCTCTGGCTTTCTGAGCTAAGCCACTCACTGCTAGAGTCGCTTCAAATTCACTTTGTTGTAGCTGGTGATGGATCTGTAGGAAATCAATGAATATAAAAACCTGTCATTCTGTAGTTGAATTTTCTATTTTATTTTCTTGTTTTGGAGGAATTTATAAAACTATGTCCTCTACACTACATTCCCATCTTTTTTAGGTGACGTACCAGTTGAAGATCCCTTGTACAGCTTTATGTACGGTCCTGATGCTGAACCGTACCCTTAGTAAGTTGCAGTGGTTTTCTGTCTTCATGCTGTGTGTTGGTGTTACCCTTGTTCAGTGGGAGCCTGCTCAGGCTACAAAAGTACAGGTAAGAGTTAATATTTTGCCTCTTCAGATAAAGAGTAAATGATCCTTGATCTTTGGCTTTCACTTTATTGTGTACCAGTTGAGGAAGTATTGCTTGTGGTATTGCTCTGGTCTTATTTGTTGGAAAAGCAACTGATTGCTACAATTAGTATAAATTACCACAGCTATCATAATCAGCCTAATGCACCATCCTAGGAATGTCTGAGTAATAGATTGTTTCCAGCAGTTGGCCTTGGTAACACTGTAATTGCTGGAACAGAGAACTTGGAATCAAAGCACTGGGAGGAATTAGGAGTGAAAGTGCATGGAAGTGTGGGTATGTCATTTAAACACTCCCTTCAGAGGCACTGACCTAATACCCTTGTAGGGAGAAACAAGTGTCTTCTGTTTCTTAGGTCATAGCTGCTCCCCAGCTGCCTTAGTGGGAAAGGTGGGTCATGCCTCTGGGAGTACTGGCCACAGCCAAGTAGACAGTGCCTCTGAGCACTGTGAGAGTACCCACAGAAAGTGAAGCACCACATAGCCACACTGAGCTGATCTGAGGGACAGCCCTAGAGCAGCACTTGATACTGCAGTGAAATGCTGATAATTTTGCTCTACTTAGTGAAGTAGCTCTGTGCCCTGGTTTTGGCTGGGATAGAATTAAATTTCTTCCTAGTAGCAGGTTCAGTGCTGTGTTTTGGATTTAGTATGAGAACAATGTTGGTAACGCACTGGTGTTTTAGTTGTGGCTCAGCAGTGCTTACCCTGAGTCAAGGGCTTTTCAGTAGCTCCTGCTCTGCCAGTGAGGAGGGGCACAAGAAACCAGGCAGGAGCATGGCCAGGACAGCCGACCTGAACTGGCCAAAGGGATATTCCATACTATAGAATGTTACACCCAGTATGGAAAATCAGGGAATTTGGCCAGGAGGGGCTGATTGCTGCTGCAGGATGGGCTGGGCATCTGTCAGCAGGTGGTGATCAATTATCTTGTGTATCACTTAGTTTTCTTGGTTTTTATATCTCTTTCTCTTTTTGTTAATTTTGCTAGAATTATTAGTAGTTTTTATTTTGATTTAGTTATTCAACTGTGCTTATATCAACCCAAAAAGTTTACCTTTTGTTTTCAATTCTTCTCCCCACTGTGGGGCTTGGAGGGAATGAGTGAGGAACTGGGTGGTGCTTAGCTGCTGGCTGAAGTCAGACCACAGCACTCTGGGATTGATTATTGTGAATGACTGAAGTGTTGTATCCTTTTTTAAAATAATGGTTGATGTTGCAGGTGGAGCAGAACCCATGGCTAGGGTTTGGAGCGATTGCTGTGGCAGTGTTGTGTTCAGGATTTGCAGGTACAGTATTATTTTTGTACATGGGCTGCATCTGAAGGACTGGAGAAATCACAGTGTTTAAAACTCAACATTCTACATTTGTTAACTGTCTTCCTCTAATAGTTTATTCCCTCTGCCCATAATTATCTTCTACTTTTGGTAATTATGGCAGATTCATAACATGATTACTCCCATTGTCAAGCAAATGATAGGAGCATGTACCATTGGTTTTACATCATGCAACATAGAGGGCTGGTTTGCAAGTGGAAGTGTCTTTCAAACGCTGTGAATAAGACTGTAGGGAGCAGCATAATGACTCACTCAGTACATTTAATTAATGTACATCAATTTTATAAAGTTTACTTTGCAGTGAATAGCTCCCCTTTGGTGATCACATGAAATACTTGCATTTTTTTTACAAGGGGAACTGAGCTCCTCGCTCAGTTCTTGTACCAGCTCAGCCCTGAAATACACATTACCATAGTTCTATAGGTGGAAAATCTAACTGGGATGTAGAGGAAGCATGAGGAAGGCAGAGAGGTAGATTAGTAGCAGGAAGCCTGGGTAAACTCAGTGAAGGATTTTTGGTTTTGTTTATCTTTGCTTTGTTCTACAACTAGTGTCTCCCCTCAGTGTAGTTTTTTTCTCTGGCTTCTGAGAAGGACACCAAAACTTTAGGACAAGTGAACTGGTGCTCAGAAATAAAGAAATGCAAATTACTTGTTAATTTGAAATTTGGCTCACAGGGGCATATTCTCCTGACTGTAAACTGGATTCTTCCCCCCTCCTCTGTAAAAAAACAAGATAGTGTCACCCACCTCTAGTACTGTAAAATCATGCAAGAATAATCTTGTGCTGCACATAGATGCTCATTACTCATGGAAAAACATTCTGGTGGGTAGAGGAGGAAAGGAGGAGAGTGTTATTCTTATTTGGTGTTGTTTCAGTGAAATGGGCACTTTGAAGCAGAAATACTAAATAAAACTGTGTAGAGCTCAGTCAGCTTTTCCTGGAAGGTTATGAATTTCCTCATTTAAATAGATGCTCCCAAGCTGCAAGACAAAATACAGCCTTCAGAGTCTCCTAAAACTCCTGCTTTCCCTGATAATGTGGGTCAACCACTGAACCTCCAAAAACCTGCAAAATTCAGAGCACTGACAGGCTGATGCAGGCAGCTTGAGACGCTTAGGGCTTTCTTCTCCTGCAAAAGGATTGCAGCTTGGGTTTCCTGACTGACAGCTGAAGCTCTGGGGAAGTTGGGAGGCACTGTGTGTTTCATCCACAGAGCTCCTTGTGCCCTTGGGGCTTTACATGTTGAAAACATAAATTCTATTCAAATTCTCTTCCTGTTCTTCCTTCCCACGGTCACATGAAGCAGTTATTTTGCCGTTAGACCTCCAGTTTTGGGACTGACCATGTTTTACAGTGTATTTTTTTTAGTCCAGCAAAATAAAAAAAAGGTCATGTGTTTTTGTCACTAAGTGATGGAAAAGAAGTTTTTTCTTCAAATTGCTGATCCTTTGGTAATTTCCAAGTACCTGGGGCCCTAGCAATGCTTTTAAAATCATTAGAGGGATAATTTAAGGGCAGATCCTTTGTGACTTAAAACTGGTCTGAGGAGTAAGTTCTCCTAATCAGCCCCCATTCTTTCCTTCGTCTTGCCTAGTGGATTTGTGAATTGTATATTCACAAATCTAGACACATCGTTTTATTGATTTGCCTACTATTTTCTTCATTTATGACATTTACAACTATGGTTCATAGTCAAGCCAAATTTCTGTTATGTTGATTACACCTTGTTGTGCTCTGGGGCACAAATCTCAAAATAATTCTAGGTTATTTTAAAGGCTGCAGTCATTAACAATACTAGTTTGTTGTTTACACTTCAAAAAATTATATTCTTATGAGATTGTATCATATTTCCTTGGTTTTATAATTATATGAACCCCTGAAATATAAATCTGCCTTCTCATTTAAACACTATAAATACTCACTGTAGTCTATTAAATTATAAATTGCATTTTTCATTAATAAAAGACTAGCAAGGACTTCCTTGAAGCTAACTTGGGGATTTTGGGGGGGTGAGGGGGTAGGGTGTGCCTAGGGCTTCTAACACACGGGTCTTTGTGTCACCTTTGTTGGTTCCATATTATTTTCTCATATTGTGTGAAGGATCATGTGTGATATTAATCACCAATAAACTTCTAGTCAATAGCGCTCTCACCGGAAGGTCATGGAAGTCGCTGGTGAGAGTCCTGCAAACTGCTGTCTTTGCAGTTTTGGAATGTGGAGGAAATTCCACAGCTTGGCGGAGTCCTGGTGGGTGAGCAGTGGTTAAAAAGGCAGGTGGTGAGGGCCTTGCCAAATGCCTGCCTCTTAGCCTGACAAATGCCTCCCAGCTAGTATAATAAAGAAGTATTTGGGGAGTTTCAGTAATGCAAAGCATAAAAATAGTGCTCTCCAATGTAGTATTGAGAACTAGAGCTTTAGATTAAAAAGCATTCCACTTCCTCAAAACCAGCCTGTAGTTTCAATTAGCAGAAGGCCTCGGTTTTGATTTGCTCTTGTAATCAATCCCCTGAAGCTGTGGTTTCTGCCAAGTGCTCTGCCAGCACAAAGCTCCTGAGGAGTTTTCAGTTTCAGTACTGAGGTAATATAGATCCTCCCTTCCTCCCCCACCCCTGAGGAAAAGCGGACTAAAATCAATCTAAAACTAAAATCAACATAAAATTATCTTCCTGGATGCTGTGGATTGAAAAAGGGTTGAGACAGGAAAGAGTAAATTTGCTAAGTTTAGTCCCAGACTTGACCAATGGTTTAGGCCTACAGGTTTTAGCTGCACTGAAACTTAACAGCCTAATTGAAACAATTTAACAAAATATTCTCTGAGACAACAGTAACTCCTTAGATGGCTAAGTTAGTTAGAAATCTGAAGAACTTGAGTATGTAAGAGAGGAACAGTCTAGTCCCTTTGCTGTAGCATATTCACGCTCACACAGCTGTAAAGGAGTTTGTACAGGGTGGAAAATGCCCCTCGAGTTCAGTGAAGTACTCCCATGGGATGTCTTTTCATCTTCTCAGGGAGCCAAGGGTTGAGCCTTGAGGAGTAGGGGCACCAACCCCGGATCCATCACTGGTGTTCAGCAGTGGTCTTCCAAGGATAGTGAACTTGAGAGTTTGGTGGCTTTAAGAGGTTGTCTGGTTTTAAAATGCAACAAACCATGAATCATTCTTCTCACTGAAATATTTTTGGGTTTTTGTTTGTTTTGGCTTTTTTTTCAGGAGTTTATTTTGAAAAGGTGTTAAAGAGTTCAGATACTTCCTTGTGGGTGAGGAACATTCAGCTATACTTATCTGGGATTGTGGTGAATTTATTTGTTGTGTACATGTCAGATGGAGCCAAAGTTCTTGAGAAAGGGTTTTTCTATGGCTACACATACTACGTCTGGTTTGTCATCTGTAAGTATCGTGTGGTTTTAGTCTTTTGACATTGTTTTTCTTCTTTAACAATGATACAACTGATTGCAGGAAGCTACGAATTCAGTCTGAAACACTCTCAACTGTGTTTTGTTTTCTTATTTAAAAGTATAATTTTCTTGGAAGTTATTCACTTATTCAATTTAAAATTGTGCTGAAACAGCAGCCTAAATAATTGAACTAGCAAGTAGATAATTTTTAAATGAGTTATTTACTGGATGCCACGTAGACATCCCATTCCACTGAATGATCTGCTAAATCACTAATTAGGACACTGTAGCACAAAGTGGGAGGACACTAGTGGAGTAAAATGCATCATTTCAAGAGTAACCTACTGCATCTGTACTTATGGTAACACCTTATCTGCTTCCCAGTTCTGGCCAGCGTGGGTGGCATCTACACCTCCGTGGTTGTTAAGTACACAGATAACATCATGAAAGGCTTTTCTGCAGCGGCAGCCATTGTTCTGTCTACTGTGGCATCAGTCAACCTCTTTGGCCTCCAGATAAGTAAGTGCCTTTTTGCCTTTGATTTGATGGCTGTGCATGTTTCTTCTTGCCCAGCCTGCTGTACACAGTTCATACCAAAGCCATCGTTTCTGCCCCCTCTCAGTTTTTCTTGTTTCAGCTTCAAGTCTTCTCCAGGACTCCTGTGCACTAATGCATCATCAGTCCCTGTTGTGGTGCACAAAGGTGCCTGATGACTCTATGCCTTCAAAGGCATCGGTGCTTTGTTCTTTCAGAGGCATCTACAACTTCAAACAGAAAGAACCTTTCTGGTTTAAACAACTTTATTTTCATGCATCACTTTCTGATACACTTTAGTGTGTGATACAGCTGTTTACCTGGGACTGCTGTTGATGGGTTATTTCTTGTTGGGTTTAGTACAGCCAGTGCCAAATTAATTCCTCAGCTATTTCTTCAAGGGCTTTACACATCCCTGATGAGTTACACCCACTACTGCATTAACTTGTACTTTCCTCATCTGCTGTGGACACCACCACGTGAGAAAGTCAAAGAGTAGCTGGTTGTGACTGACTGATGTGATGAATATCTTTGAGAGGAAACAGCAGATGGCTCTGGGCTGTTCTGCAACTACAAAGGATTTTCTCCCCAGTCAAGTCCGTGTCTGATACTGTGCTTGGCACTCCTGCTCAGTCCTTCACTATTTGGTTGTGGGTAGTTTCCCACCTCAATCCAAAGATGGTGTGGGAAAATGGTGGAAAAACCGGCTTTTTGATGTAGTATTAGTGAGACAAAAGTTAAGGAAAGTTTGCCCAAGGGGAAAATAGTCAGTGTTTGGCTGCAAAAGAGCACCATAAAGCAAGGGATGAAAAAAATTTTAAAAACTTACCTAGGCAGAGTGTTTTCTTGACAGTTGACACAAATCAAACCTGGACTAATGAGCTTTCTGTGAAAGCCTCATTAATAGAGTTTCTTAATAACCCTGTCTAGACATGTAAAGGCACAATAGGTGTTATCAGAGGTTACTTTATCACATCCACTGGCTTTTTATGATTAAGTTTATTGTAATGTAAGCCTGTACAGATGGCACCTGGGACTGCAGGAGATGCTTCACTCTTGCTTTTATGGCTACCACCACCACATTCTTGCTGATGACACTAACTGGAACTGTGTAGGGATTGTAAACACTCAAGATATCTCAGTGACAGAGGATGAAGCTAAATGCTGTGACTTATCAATACCTCGCTGTCTTGTTTAGTTATGGGTAACTTCAATACTGTCATTCAGATATCATAACTTATGTGGCTTGCTGAAGGTTTCATATATGAATGTATTTATTTAAACTATTTTGTCTCCTTTCAGCTTTTACCTTCATCCTGGGTGCTGTCCTGGTGTGTTTTTCTATTTATTTCTATGGATTACCTCGACAAGACACCACAAAAATCCAGCCCTCAGAGACTACGAGCTCAAAAGAGAGACTTCCTACTGTGTGATGTCCATAAAAGTGGACAGGTGGACAAGAGAAAAAACCAGACTTTTAAAATAAAACTGCATCTCTTTTTTCAAAATTAGCCTTAAGCTAGTCATGAAGTGGTTTAAGTAGGATAGACTAAAAGCAGAAGTTAGTTCTGTTTTACTTGCGGAATTTCCAGTGGCTGACACTGACCCTACACTGCAGCTGAGGAGCTGGCTGGGTATTTTATGGAAGGAATTCTTCATTCACATCGACAATGAAGAGTCTCATTTACAAGGAAAACCCAGTGAAGGAACTGATCACTCAATTGTACATAATGTATATAATGCAGGGAAATAGGTTCTTTGTGTATTTGATAAACTGTCTTGCTCTTTGAGGGCAGAAATGCCTGAAAGCTTCATAAAAAAAACTATTAAAAAAAAACAAGTACTGCCAGCATTTTCTCTTAAAATACTTGGCAATTGCAGTTTGATTAATGACAGGAAGAGTTTCTCTTCTAATGCAATAAGTATGAGATGATGCAACTCTACAGGTAATACCTCTGCTTTGAGCATCACCTACCTCAGAGTGATGAGAGGTAGCCCGTGGTGTTTGGTTTAAAAAGTCAGATGAAAGACTGAAGCTGTGAATTTCCTTTTACTCTTTAAATGATTTTTTTTTTTGCTGTAGGTGGTAAAGGAATCTTCTATGCGTGCTACAGGGGAAGGTTTGTATTTGTTCCTGTACCTCTGGCTTAAGTCTGAATGAGTCAACACAAAGTTTCTATCTAGAAGAGCTTTTCCCTCTCAACCTCTCTGTGCATACAGGTGCTTGAAAAAGGTTCCTGTAAAGCATGTTTGCCTTTAATTTATTAGTACTAGCTGTGTAGTATCAACCTCCTTCCTCATCTTCTGAGGCCTTCCAGATATTTCAACTCTACATGGAGGGAAAACTGACCCTGGTGCATTTGGGCAACGTTGACATTCACAGTGGAGTTGAAATGTGACTGATTTTATGCTCTTGGCTAAGTTTCTTTGGACATGGTTTTACTTGAAAGTAGGACGTGTTAAACGCAGCAGTAACAAACATGCCTAAATTCCTCTTCCAATGGGAGAGAATGGTCCCCTCTACCTTTTGCCACAATGCTGCTCTTGGGAGTCGAGGCTTTCATAGTGGAGGGTATTGCCAGGCACCTGCAGGACCACAGGTGCTGCTCCATCTCTCTACAGCAGCATGAGGCTCAGGGGTGCCAAGCAGCACCTGCCACTTTTGCCTGTGTGCACAGTGCTGAGGGAACACTGTGCTTCCTGTTCCACCAGCTGGGCAGCAGCCTCTTCTCGTCAGCCATCACGTCAGTGGGACAGAGGAAGGGCTCAGGAACAGGGTGTGACAGCTGGCAGTTGGGCTTGGCTGAGGTTCCTGAAGGGGGAATGCCGCACAACACCCAGGAAATGGTTTGTTACAACAGACAGTGCACCTGGAGCCCTTGTGCCTTTGGAGCCTTTGGTACACAGTGGCAACCGCAGGAGTGGAGAACTTTGCTTAGGGCAGTACAGTTAACACCCCTTCCTCTACCAAAAGGATCTGATATTTACATGGCAAATACGCAGCACTTCTCTTTTATGGGAAATTCCAGGTAGAGTAGTGTCTTAAGTACACTGCTACCACCAAATGCCTGAAGAAAGTGATCGTGACAACCTTGCTCCCTGCAAATGGCTGTGCCACGCCTGCTCTTAGACAGCTGGTAGGATGGAGAACACAAACGTCCCAGTGCAGATGGAGTTTTCAGCCTGCAGTAGCAGTGACATACAGGAGAGGATTCATATTATTGTGGAAAAAATTAAGTTTACTAAGAGAGATGACATCGGATACAGCCTCATTACATTTGAGTTACGGGTGTAATGCCAAGAAGTTTCATTCCGTTGGCTAGAACTGAACGTGCAGCATGGAAGAGACAGAGCCGTGCCTGGAAAACAAGGAAAAAAAGTCATTTTAGGCTAGTGCTACAGAACAGGGTGTGGTTCTTGGGACAGCAGTTAGACGCAGAGGTGAGAACACTGTGTGCAGCCTGTCCCTGTCCAGTCTCAGCCGCCACTGGGACTCGGATCTACAAAACCTGAGTACTAAGGAACACACCAATGCAGTCAGAATTCATACCAGCTGTTATGAGCCCATTGCACTGTCAACAGAGGGACACTTTGTCAAACTAAGGAAGGTGGAGAGGAATGTCCAGCCTAGCCCTCGGGGCAGAGCAAGCAGAGATGCCTGAACAAGAGCGCAATGACTAAAAGCTGAAAATCTTTCATGCACCAGGGGCTAGTACAGCCTGAGGATACCGCTGGAATACCTCCCCTCGCTGTGCCTAGGTGACAGGCTGTCAAGCAACTATAGGCTGCTTTGAAAACTTTACTCTCCCTTCTCAATGTCTTAGCTGTTACACAGCTGGCTGTTTGGGAAGGGCTCTGTCAAGCTTGCTCCAAAAATGATAGCTCTTGACAGCTGTTACATTGCAAGATATTTAGAAATATTTTTATTTACAGGATAAGAATTTGAAGTTTTCCTTGAAGCTTGATGCAGTCCATCTCCAAAGGCACAAACACCTACAGTATCTAAGCTCAAATACAGACTACAGCTCCACCAATTCCACTGAATGTTTTTCCTCCACACCACAGCTCAACACTTAAATGTGATTTCCTAGCAAAATCAAATAGGTAATTCCTTTTGAAATAGATGAAAGAGGCAGTGTAATTAATATATCATTTACTGAGTCATTGGGGGATCAAACATTGCCTGGGAGATCAGTAAAAAGAATCTGCATTTATTTGGAATGGCACATTAACAGTTGTCAGCCTCTATGCTTTAGCTAGAAAGGCAATACCGACAACTTGGGATATGTAGGTGGCAAGAGGGAGGAGACAAGATTTAGTTCTCTCCTAATTCTGTATCTTCCCACATAAACACTAAAGGAAACCATCAAAAGCCAACGAGCAAGTTAAAAGCTCAAATGTTTACTCTTAAAACATTCAGAAGGAAAGGTGATGAGAAGGTGTTTGACTGGGTCTGGAGCAGTTGTCCTTAGGGTGTTGTGTTTTTGGATGATCAAGCAGAGCAGCCCTTTCCGGAAGGCACAGCTGTGAACAGCAATCCCTGCCTTCCCAAAGGGGTGCCGCCCACGGGAGAGCCTGGCTGTTGGCTCCTCCGCCTGCGGGCTCCTATTCCCCCCAGTGGTGACACAGCTGGGCTGGCAAAGCCCTGGTGGATGGATCCTTCCTCGGGGCCGCCCTCCAGGCTCCAGCCCTGCTGTGCTGTACCTGTGCCACGTCGGGGGCGCTGCCTTTCACGGGAAGGGTTTTGTGTGCTACAGCTGCCAGATGGCTGAAAGGGAAAACACAGGAGAACGGTGAGGAGGAGTAAGTCATTTGACAAACGCAGCGCTGTGGGCTACAGAAAGCAGCAGAACTGGAAGAGCCACCCACAACTGCAGCATGCCACAGGCTGATTTCCAACAGCTTCTTCACCTGGCTGAAGGAGGGCATGGTTTTCTGCAGCCTGTGTGGTGTTGATGGCATGCCCTGACAACTTAATTCTCCTAAAATGACCCCAAAATAATCTCCCCACTTCACACATACCCTCCCACACCCTGCCCTCCATCCCCGCAAAGAACCCACAAAACAGTCTCAAGTCTGCTCTGGGAAGATCCTTGAGAGCCTACCCTATCATTCCCAAGATGCATGATTCTTTACATGGTTTTCCTTAACTTGTTAAAGCCTTCCCCATACACAGGCTCTATAGCTTCCTCCACCAAGCCTACACCAGCATTTCATGGTGCTGTCCAATCCCTATTGGAATCAGATACAGTATGACTTACATTAACAACAAGCTTTGTTCATAGGCTGAGATAGTGGTTAAAAGCAGTTTGGATAAAATTTCCTAGCTGAAATGTTGATATTGAGAGGATGTTATCAGCTAAAATCTGCTCCTTAAGACATCATTAGTCCAGCATGATTTTAGGTTCAGATACTGGGTTTTAGCCAAATGATTATTTTTTTCTTAAAACTGTTAAGTTTCTCAGGAGGGTCCTGGCTCCAGTCTTAATCTCTACTATTTATTACATGATTTGCTATCCTACTTTATATATTTCCTGCAAATTTGTGGGGCAGTTTCCCTGAAGCATCTTCCCACTGTTTTTACTCTTCAAAGCAGTGCAGATGTGAGGGCTGCAGAGCCAGCTCAGGAATGCCTGTCCTCTCTGGAGACACCACCAGTATCAGCAAACACCTTACCTCAGTGTGAGGAGGTAGCTGACAATGTGCTTGGGTTGCAGATCCTGAGAAGATCTATACAGGACCTCGTCATACCTGTGAAGGAAGGAAAGCATTGTTTGGTGCTGAAGGGGTACAAGGTGTACTCAGATAGAAGGCTCATCAGACTTGCTTAAGTCAGAACAAGCACACAACCACAGCTGTAGAATTAGCAGAACTAATCTTCTGAAGCAGACCTGAGCCATATCATTAGCACACAACTGATTATTCCTTCCTAGTTCACTTATTATTGAAGGAGATTGCTTCTGCTTCTCATCATGCAAACAGCTCAGAGGCAGGCTATAGCAAAGAGAACACAAGAGCTTTATTTGCTCCTGGAACATTATGTCTGGTTTTATATCTGAACACTAATCATACGTTTCTAAGAGCAAAAAATGTGTTAAATAACCAAGGAAGTCAAAATAGTCCCTCAGAGGACATTGTCTTTAGTAAATGCAGCTAAGAATTTTAAGTAGATAAAAGGAATCTTGCAACATTAGAAAAAGACAAATCCTGGAATACAGAATCACACAGAATGGGTCAAGCTGGAAGGGATCACAGTGGGTGATTTGGTCCAACCTCCCTGCTCAAGCAGGGTCATCCTACATAACTTATACAATACACTCAACTTTGTAAGATAGTATTAAACAACGTAGTACAGGCAGTCACGAGAGCTGTGTTTTTCTTCATGTGTTTTGTGGTCCTTTTTCACAGCCTGCAAAAAGGTACCAACACCTCCAGGGCTGAAGAGATTTCATATTCAATGTGGGGACTGGACTTGCTGAACTCTGCTCAGCTCCCAGGCCCATCCCTGCCAGTATGTCCAAGCTGAACTGTTGTGGAATCTTCCTCTCTTGAAGACAAGCTACAGAACTGGGGAGTGCACTGCGGTAATGACAGCTCAGCAGTCAAGTAAGAGTATAAAAAAATCCCAAGAAAGAACTCACATGTTTTCTGTGAAATACAATGGCACTGCATAAATAAGACACCACTGGTCTTACTGAGAGCTGGCTGGTCCTGCTGTTGCTCAAGAGACCGTGCAGCAAACAACAGACTGCAGGCAGACCTCTGGAGGCAATTACAGTTAATGGTCGGGCTTTGCAGCCCACATGTGCAGGTCAGAGGAGCCACCTAGTGCACTGGCATGACTTTTGGAAGTCCTAATTTTAAACAGATGGCCTCAGGAAGGTCTTAGTATGGTCAAAAGAGTTAACTTGCTGGCACTGCACAGTGTGCAACACCATATATAGGAATTCTCACTAGAAATTCTGAAAGCTTTGGTCACTTCTGACTCCATCACAGGCTGCGCAACATGGACAACTCCCTTGTCTCTGTAGTTTAATTACACATCTATGAAACAGTGAAAACAGAAACTGCTCAACTTCAAGACTGAATTAATAAAGAACACTACTGCTATTAACAGGTACCAGTTATGCATATTCAGTAGCTCTGAAGGATGCTGAGCTCCCAAATGTGCATGCACATATCCACCACCTCTCTCTTTTCTCACATGAGAAAAACAGAACATGAGGGACCAATATTAATACAGAGCTGAACACACTGTTGTGAAGATAGGAAGTAATTAGGAGGCTCAGCTACACAGAGTATGTCCCAAATACTGCTTTTTCCATCTATGGCGTCTAAAGCCATGAATGTTTCAAATGTTGCAATCCATGTGGCACAAAAGGCAAGTCATTGCCTCAAACAAGCCATTTTTTCTTCCAATCATGCAGTCTGTGCCCTCTCAATAGGTCAGTGGCACATCCAGATATTTATTTTAAGGGAAATGGTATAGACAAACCTGAGAAGATGCTGAAGAACAGAGATGGCATCTGGCTCTCGTAGGCACGCCACATTTACATCAGTTAGCTCTGCAGTCCCATGCATCTGTTCTAAACTAAAACATAAGAATGGAAAACAAATGTTGGATGAAAACCACCTCTTAGAAATGCTGAACAAAAAAACCCCAGTAATCTGTGTTTTTAAGAAAACAGTGTAGGCTCTGCTTAAGCTGAATGGAACACTGAAACAGACTAGAGGACTTCAACCTAAGATTAAAAAAAAATAAAAAATTTGTGCTGGCCATTCAATTATCAACAGGATTAGAGATATGCATGGACAACAGGTCCAGAAGCTAAAAGAACTAGGGAGGTAGTCAATCCCCACTAATGGTACCCTGGAACCACCAATACCTACAGGACAAGGGAGTACAAAAGGAACAGACCAGAGAAAGGGATCAGGCTTGCACATTGTCCCTGAACACCATATCCTGCTACTACTGCCTTACAACATCAGGCTGCTTCACACCTTTGGCCTCACCCAGGAAGGAATCTCACATGAAAACACATATTGAGGTCTGCTCTGGCAGTTCAGTATAATTGATTAAACTGTTTAAACTGGACTGTTCTGAAACACTTTAAAAAAAAATAATTAAACATGTCAGGTGTTTGACCTGAATCAACAAGAAGGGATCTCCTTTCAATCTTGGCTATAAACACTGGGAAATAATGTTAAAAATAATCCATTAGTTACTGTGGTAGCCAAAGCATCCAAGTTTTGTGATGTGGTGTGTTTTGCAAGTATGGGCATTTTGGCTTTTACATCAGTTTCCTTAGTTCTAGGCAACCATTCCTCATCAGTGACACCAACCACAGAGAAGCTGATCATAGAACTGAGGAACTCCATGAACAGTTAGTTCACTTCCACAGAAATGAGGTGGAAAATTAATTTTAAATTGGCCTGCTCTTCTGGGAAGTCTCAATGATTTCTATCTTAAACTCACACTTCTGCTGAAAAAGAGAACATGTGCCATATTTAAGGAGTTAGCACTACTACTTAGCAAAGCAGTAAGTTAATAAGGTTAAAATTCATGTCAGACTGTGGTGTGGAAATGCTCTTCTTACCTATGGAGTCTGGCATGGGTGTACTGCAAGAACACACCTGTGTCTCCCCGACTTTGGAGAGCTCGATCCCAGCTAAACTGGTAATCAGACGACAGAAGGCCCCGGAAGTCCTGGAACAATAAATTTATGTCACCCAGACATGGCTCTTCATCTCAATTTGTAACTTCTCACAGACAACGCAGACACCTCGTGAGGCAGCTCAGACTCACCTGAATTATGAGTGCTGCAAGACCAACCTTCTCTGCTGTCTCCACAGGATCTTGGATCTCTTTGGTTGCTGAAGAGAAAAAGAAAAACATGCTAAGTCTGCAGTACCATAATGACTCTCTTGCTCATACTTAGAGATGCCAATAAAAGAGCAGATATTCCATAACTATAAACTAGCAATATGGAAATTGTCAGGATGCATGCACCAAGGAGTCCAGGATATAAATCTCTATTAAAAGCTGAAAACAGCTGTTTCACACAGGCTTTTTCCCACTTCTCCTCCTATGTGTAGCACAGATTTTGAGGTGAGATGGGTTCATTACAACAGGCTATGCAGGCTAGACTGAATTCCTTTTCACAATTCTGACAGCCAATCTCCAAGATCAGGGAAATGCAGATTTTGTTGAAAAACTGATAAAAAGCTCCAAGTGATACAAGATGCATAAACAAAAAAAGCCATGTTCCAATGGCTAATGGACCATTTGGATGTACATTTATGGAGTATTCACACCATCCACTGGAAATATCTAAACTGAAGGAATCTGAACTGGGAGAATCACAGAATCCTTTGGGTTGGAAGGGACATTTAAAAATCATCCAGTCCAAGCCTCCTGCCATGTGCAGGGACACCACCTGCTTGTCCATTTTACAAGGAAAATCATCTGCTTTAAAAAAGCTGAGGAGACAGAGCAAGGAAGATGCATACTAAAGCTGATCAAATCGCTGATTCAATCCAGCACCTAACTCCAGAGAGCACAAGAGGGGGCAGCATTTCACTGGGAATGGCTTGGATCTGTACTGCATCAGGAGGAAACGATCCTGGAGCTATAGCCTGAGTGAGATGCAGGCAAACCCTTCCTTCAGCACAATCTGGGGGCAGAGCAGTGTCCTCCCAGGCACTTGGGAACAGCCATGAGGCTGGCAGGGTGACAAGACAGCAGCGGCAGGCAAGAGAGGGTCGCTCTTGCCAGAGAAAACTGTCAGAGCTATAAATCCTTTGGATGAAATCTGACTGTTCCCTGAACTCCAGCCCCAAATCTACTAATGACTGGTTTGTCCCTCCAGAAAAAAAAAAATTGCTGTCCCTGAAAGGCAGGTACTTCCTTCCCAGTGCATGATGAAATAATTTCACTGAATGTTAGAATTTGCATATCTGCAATTTAGGTGAGTTCACAGAGCTGCAAAGAATTATCATAATGTTGTTTATATTATAAGAAGTATAAAAAGAAAGAAAAAGGGCATATTACTGTGATTAGTGCAATACAGGGAGAAGTGAAGGGGGGAAAAGATGACACAATGTGATCAACACAGAACATCAAAAGAAACTAATAAGACCTGAAATAACTAACTTTTTGTGGAAGTCATGTTTTGTAACATCCTTGAGCGAACTTCATTTAACACATCTTCCAGAAAAATTACTTCTCCTCTCCGAGTCTTCATGCCTTGAACTAAACCAAATGACACATGCTGGCACCTGTGTTGAGAAGCAGCAGGACCAAAATTATATTTCAATCAAGAGAAACGTTTGCAGTGTTTTTTCAGAGCTGAATTCTCTATCAGGGAACAGCAATAACAGCTGAATAAATAACACTCCAACATGGGAAGCTTGGTGATATAATCAGTAACTCTCATTTCAGCAACCAAGCTCCATATTATTATATAATGGGAAAATAATGATCAGAGTTATGATAGCCTGGTCATTTGTGCGGTCTCAGGAATCTCTTGCTACTAGCTTTAGTACAGAGGCCTCAATGCAATAATTTGCAATAAATTGAGGAGAGGCAAGATGTAGACAGATCAAATTACTGTGGCAACAGAGATCTCTTAATATAATTAGAAAAGGAGTCATAATAATTCTATTGTGGCCACATTAAACTAAAAGTATAATTAATCATTGCTAATAATAAAGTACTCATTGTTTCTGCTCGTAATAATCCCAAGCATTATTTTTGATCCAGAATCTAAGGCAATTTTAGAACAACTTTAAGCACTGTGAAAGGAGGCAGGTTGGTATTCCTGAAGGCTAAAACCCTGTACTTAACCACGAAAGACATGCAGTCTGGCAGAGAGGAATATAATTTAGTCTGGAGATCCATTACTGACCTCTGCTCAGATTGCTAACAAGATTGGTAATTACAATGAATAACAGCAGGGATACACTTCCCTGCAATAGATACTCCAAGCCTGAAGCATGATTCAAACTCAGATTCTGATCTCTGCTAAAATAAAATACTTCAAGAGGTAATAATTTAATATGTGACCACACAATATCCCACAAGCTATGCCACAAAGTCTCTTTAAAATTGTTTCCCTTTTTCACATCAGGCAGTTATGAAAAACCTGTTAAATGAGAGACAGGGCTGTTTTTCACATCCTAAACACACGGCAATAACTCCATTCACAAATAAATCAGGCCAGCAGGAGTGAACACATAGAATGAAAAAGCTGCTGATAAGGACCTGAGGCCCCCATTGCACATAATTCTGAGGGTTTGTTTCTCTGTTGGACTAATACTAGTTGGGTCCTACAGACCAAATGTCTGCTTGTACTCTGGAGTCCATTACTTGCATGCCAGCAACGCATCTTGTAGCTTAGTTTCATCCAAAATGCCTACATGATGTGTGCTATAGCATGGTGGTGGATGGATACCATCAGGAGATTCTCCTCAAAAGAGCACTCCTCTGAAATTCCGATGTACATATTATAGACATTATTGAGGAAAAATAAATTAACCCCAAAACCAGTATATAATTACGATTTTTAAGTACATACCTTTCTGCCCAGTCATAACCCATGAGCTTCAGTATTTGGAATAAATGTTGAAAGTGATTACTTTGGCTTTTATCTGTCTAAGGAATAGAATTGATGCATATCAGAAAACACTACAAGTCTGATAAGGAGTAGCTTTTAATTACACAAACACACAATACCACAATGCCAGTAAGTCATTGCAAGCAAAATTAAGACCTACAAAGAAAAGCAAGACTTGAAAATTGTGACAGCTGGAATCTATGGCAATGGGATTTTGAGTTGTGTTAGAAAAAAAAATCCACCTTTTCAGAAATTATTACTCTCAGGTCATGAAGGCAAAGACATAAAGTGAAAGGAAACCTTAATATTCTTTAGTTTCTCATGATCTGAGAGCTGCCCATCAAACAAAACATCTCAATTTTCACTTCAGAACATTGCTGCTCTTGTTATACCCCTGGGATATCACCAAACTCCAAGGGTCCTTTGGCTTAGAAACAGAAAACCTCTTTGGCTGTCTGCCTCCAGAACTCACTCATTTCTATTGTCTCCAGTGTGATTTTTAGTTTTACATCATAAAGCAGGTACATAATTTTTTAAAAAAATGTATAAATGATCACAATTTCATAACAATGATCCATCCTGTGCTCTCTTCCACTTTCAGGTACACTCTCCTATGAATTGAAGTTGTTTCTGACTGTATGTAATGTCTAACAACAATCTTCATATGTGTTTCTTGCTACAGCTGTTGCTATGAGGTTCATTTTCCTACCCAGTTGTTTGACTGCCTCACTCAGACTCCTTTTTATCCCTCCTTAAAAAACAGTGCAGAGACAACCAAATAATCACTATTTCCTCATTTGTTTGGTGTTCTGGGACAAGAAGTGAAATGCTTATCTTGTTCTCCTTCTCAACTCTACCACTGTATCAAGCACCTGCCTCCTCTCTCCTAGCTCCTCATAACATGTTCTGCTCCAGGGAATCACCTCTCTGTGCTGACTCACAAGCAAGGCTGATAAAAGGACAGCTGATAAATGGACAGCAGTGGCTGGTGCTTCAAACAAGGCCTCCCAAGTCCTTTCTCATGCACCTTACAGATGAGGTGCATCTCTGGACAAAGTCAGACCTCTCTCATTAAGTGGCTGGCTTTAACGCAGAAGTCTGCAGTCTGACAGCATGGATTGTATTTAATTCTCAATATATAAAAGAATTTTCACCTCCTTCTTAAGTGCAACATTCAGTGGAATCTTAGTACCTCTTTAATAACATGCCACACATTTTAAAATGTTTTGAATATTTTGCTCATACCACTGCCTTTTTATGAAATAAGTAGGATTTTTTAAAACCTAATTTGGTGAATGCACAGATTTACAGCATTACAAGTAGTAAACCAATTTAATGTTCTTTTAAAGAAGTTGATCTGATGAAAATAAGATGATCTTATGAAATAAGACTCTTGAGTCTCTAAATAATTTTCTTGTAACAAGATTAGGATTCTGAAATATATTTGTATTTAATTATTAAAGGCTAAAATCATTAGCATTCTAATTTAATCCCATGAAGTCCTCCTGCTTCTGGTAACACTGAGTAAAGTCCTAACTCACTACAAAGCAGTGCCACAAAACAGAAGCAAAGCTCAGCAAGGCTGGCAGTTCCCTCACCAGGCTGTCTGTCCCACAAGACTCTCCTAAGAGTTTGTTTCACTTTTTTATGACCCACTTTCTCAGCCTGCAGAAAGTCAGAAATTATAAAAATACTACCCATGTCCTCTAAAAACCATACAAGCTAAGCAAGGCTGAGAGGACAGGACAGGCTAATCTGTCATTTCCCTCTTGAATGGGACATTGGCTATGATGGACACATCAATCACATCACAATCTGGCTGTGCTGTGTATCTCTTTGGACTTGAAGGAGACCAGGGAGGCTCAGGCAAGGAATTAAACTGACTGAGTTCAGCTACAGCAGCAGTCTGCTCAAGACTCTTGCTCTTATGCTTGCTCACTCCATTAGCTGAACGTTCAGCTGACATCCTGATGCTGCAAAGTGAACATCCAACTATTTATTTTTTCTAATTATTCCTTCTCCCTTGGTCCCTGCTACCTCCTGGTATATCAAACACAAGTAACTGTCCCCCCACATGAACTAGACAGGAAACATCCTTAACATCTAATGCATTGCACTTTCACAGCCACACTGCCCTTTGATGCCAATGAACTCACTGTTCCAGCCAGCAGGGGCAGAAAAACTCCCACCAAAACCAATTTCCCCTCAGAATAACCAAAAAGTCCCTGTTCTATGGCAACATGTGAGAGTGGCAAGCTATGGGAAACTTCCTGAAGACTGAAACTAAAAGGAGGAATGTGGTTCAACTAGAAGTTCCACTTTAAACTGTGTATTTAATATTTTGCTTACTGATCTCTCTCCCTGCGCATCGTGTTATGTGTCACATTATATTGACTTTTGAAAAAGCTGTACAGAGAAGGTACAAGGACATTACCAAACATGACCACATACAGATTTTTTTTTTCCACATGTTACTAATTTTGCACTTCATATAAAAGAATATGGCCTTCATAACTTTTTTTTCTAAATCTGAGAAAAAGAAGATTTAAAAGCATCACATGAAATCTCCCTGCTAATATGATATCAAAAACCAGTTTCAGACAAGTAAGGAGACAGTCCTGCTATTCATATCCATTATTGATACTGCTAGAATTGTGAAAAAAACAAAATAACGAAACCAATAAATATAAAGATTCCCTGTCTACAACTGCTTCATTCAGATTGATTAAACAGTACTTTATATGCAATTTCTACATAATGAAACTAAAGCATTTCAAAGCTGCAAAAATGTACATTTCAGATATCAGGACTTCAGAGTAGACTGAGATTCATTTTAGACAATTAATTTCTAAATTAACATTCTAAAATCCTTTATAATATTAACAGCTTTTTCTGTTTTGTTTAATTATTAACTACAACATTTATACAGAAAATAAAATGGCAAATCAAGTAAGAGTTCCTTTCAAACTAATTGCAATGAATTTTTATAGTAGAGAATAACTCCAGAGCTAATTTTCATAAAATCACAGAAAGGCTTGGGTTGGAAGGGACCTTAGATCATCTAATTCCAACCCCCATCCTGTGGGACAGGACATCTTCCACTGTACAGGTTGCTCAGAGAAGCTGTGGATGCCTCATCCCTGGAAGTGTTCAAGGCCAGGTTGGATGGTGCTCTGAGCAACCTGTTCCTGTGCCTCAGCACCCTCACAGTGACAAATATTTTCCTAATGGCCAATCTAAACCTACTCTCTTTCAGCTTAAAGGTATTTTTCAACCATTCTGGGGGTCATGCACTGAAACAGAACCAAGAAACACTGCCACACAGAGGCACAGCTGCTGGGCAGTAAAGGCATCCATTTTACTGACAAAAATACTGCATGTCAAAGTCATACTGCAAGCCAGAGGCCCCTGGGTTACTGGAGAGAGTCAGCACAAAAGTGTGTGCTGAATCTAGAATTACTTACCACATAAATCATGGTATCCCAGCTGTGCTTATTCATTCTGTCTATGGCAGCTGCAAGATCTCTGAAAGAGATAATGAGAAACTATTCGGACTTTCACTCAAACATACCTCACTACTTGCCTCTTAGAAAAATAACCTACTTTTTATGGAGGGGAGAGGACTTCCTGAATAGAAGGATCCATGTATGCCTTACATATAAAAAAGTACATGTATACTTTGCTGATGACACGTCTGAAATGTTTTTTTAAACCACTACCTAAGAAAATTACTGAGGAAACAGTTCTTTGGTGCAGAGTAAGTCCAGTGTCTGTCTGCCTGCTGGGACCTGAAAGAAACCACCCTTTCCTGGAAAACTAACCTGGAGTTCAGCCTTAGCTTAAATGGTACAAAGCTCATCTACACACACAGGACTGTCACAGGAGAACCATCAGCCGTGTATTCCAATCTGAAAAAAGCATTTGGAATTGCACAAGACTTGTTATGGGATGCTTAGGGGAGGAACCAAAGATAAGAAAAGAGAAGATGATAATGACAGGGGTGAGTGGCTTGTAAGTCAATTGCTGGTTATATGTTTGCATAGTTCTGTCCTGCACCTCATCAGCACAGTCTGTCCTGTCTTCCCATGAGACTCCATTTCAAACTCTCCTGGGGTGAGGGGGCTCTCTCCTCTGTGTGTACAGGTATTTGGAGTGTCAGTAGCTAGAGCTGGGGACTACAGCTCATGTAGGCCATGCATTTGTGGTGTCAGAGACTGAGGGGACTGGGCATAAGTGAAATGACATGATAACAGCTGGAGTCACAAGGTATCTCAGCCAACAGCTGGAGTGAGAGCACACACATCCTCATATGACTGACAGCAAATACCAAGCTGAATAGCCAAGCAAGTAGGCAAAGTATCCCAGGAAGTCTCCAGATGTGTCTGCAGAGATAAGGCACCCAGACGAGACTGTACTGTTGGCATCAGAGGGTCCAGGCCAAATTCTGGAGAGACCACAGGGACCTCCAGCTACTGGAGGGATACACAGTGCATGTACAGTATGTATGTATATTAATTAAATTATTTAGTAATACACATATCACATACATAATACAAGTATCTATGTCACAATATCTATCACATACACATATTTATCTACACACATACATACACATATGTCTGTTTCTTCACAGGAATAGATACTCAACCTAACCACCCAGAGGAGAGCAAAATGCCAGCTGTGCTGTGGTTTGGCCCTGTGTGTGGGCCTATTGAGATCAGGTGCTCATGCTTTGTCCTGGCTGACCTGTGGGCATGGAGTTGTGGCATCTTTGTCTCCTTTTGGCTACAGGATTCAGCAGCTCCCTAATGTGCAGGATTGACTGTAGCATCTCTCTTGCCCTGAAAATCTGTACAGAGCTTACCCTGAGGGCTAGACACTAGATTTATTTACATTCCTGGCACAAAGAAACTGTTAAGGCTTCCATATTAAAATACCCAAGAGGAATTTTAGGATGCTGATGAGATGGCTGGAAAATAGCAATAAAATTGATGTTACAGCACTGGTGGTCCACTGAGTCAATGAAGACATGCTGAACAAGCAATTTTTTCCTGTATCACAACATCAATAAACATTTTAAGCAAAGGTCTTTCTAAAACCTTTATTTGGCAACGATTTATTAGATCCAGAGATCCCAGCTTTGTTTTCAAAGTTAGTAGCTGGAGAAAGTCTTATGATTTATGCAAAGAGGAGATTTATTAACATTACCTGGGGGAAGGAAAAGT